>CM062813.1:528725734-529035137 GCA_031772625.1 Pinus tabuliformis | reverse complement strand
TCTGCCAGCTTTACAACAAAATCCCTAGTCTAATCTGACTGCAACTCCCAGCCCAACCCAACCCCAATCCAAATAACAGACTGGTCCAATCTCTTCAAATCATAGAATCACCAAAAATAGGACCCGACCTGAGGGAGTGTAATGATCTTTGGTATACGATATGTACGTATTATTGAAACTGAGGGAAATAAAACAGTTCATATTTAAGATCAGTTATCAAGAGAACATCAGTTGCAACAAGAGGATGTAAATAAGTAGCAGACTCATAATCAAGCAACCACATCCTCTCCTCCATTCCCAGAACGATTAGTCATACCTCGACATTTACAGTATCCTGACTTTGACATTCTGGGAGAATTACAAAATCTGTACATAAAAATCACATTCCTCCAAGCCATTCAAGACATTCCTATATATGCAAAAACTATCAAAGAATTGTACATAAAGAAACCAAGGAGGAATATAACAACTAATCCAAGAGTCCAAGTAGTCGGTACTTTATCTGGTTTACTATCTGAGAAAGAAACACCCATTAAATATCAAGACCAAGGAAATCCAATTGTAACTATTCAAATTTATGGTCAGACCCTGTCTAATGCCTTAGATGATCTAGGAGCTGCAATCAATATTTTAACAACCACTACCTGTAAAAAGCTCGGCATTACATCTGTAGCACCCACCTCTACTTTGTTAGAATTGGTTGATCGATCTGTAGTTAGACTAGAGGGTACTCTAGATGATGTCATGGTCTCTGTAGATTCCTGGGAATATCCAACCGATTTCCTGATAATTAATCCAAAAACCCGACTTGATGGACACCTGCTAATCCTAGGTAGATCTTGGCTTACCACTGCCATGCTTACATTGGTTGCCGGCAAGGAAATATGACCATAACCAAATGACCTGATATCAAGAATTTAGTTTTATACCCTCCAGTGCAGCCAAGTGTCACAATAATTAAAACTAACAAGCACCCTGTATCATACCTTACTGATAACATTAGATCTCCATTGACTATACAAGAGGCACTTGATTTTAAAGATCAAACAAAAGATGATGTCATTAACAACTTCATTAGTCAAACTGAATCCGGATCCTGCACATAGTGTCACATGATAGAAGCAGCATTTGATAATGAATTAGAAGAAGATCCTCTGAAAGATACACATGATCAAACAATACCTGCTACTTCTATTGCAAATAGTAAAATTGTGGAAATTGAACCGGAAAAACTTTAAATATCAATGCCAACTCTCACACCTGAACAAGAAACGAATCTCATCCATCTGTTAAGAAAATATCAAGAAGCATTTTCATGGGATTACCCTGATATGAAAGGAATCGATCCACAATTGTGTACACACCACATTTATATAGAAAAGGATGCTAGACCTGTTCATCAACCGCAAAGAAGACTTAATCCTCATCTAAAGGATGTGGTAAAAGCTGAACTTTAGAAACTTTTAGATGTCAATTTTATCTAACAGTAAATGGGTCTCTCCGCTTGTGGTGGTACCAAAAAAGAATGGGAAATGGAGAATTTGTGTGGATTACAGGGAAATCAATAAAGCAACACAAAAAGGTCACTTTCCTCTCCCATTCATAGACCATGTGCTAGATACTTTGGCAGGAAAGAAATTCTTTTCTTTCTTCCTAGATGGCTTTGGTGGATACAATCAGATTCAGATTGCCCCTGAAGACCAGGACAAAACTACTTTTACTTGTCCATGGGGAACATTTTCCTACCGAGTTCTACCTTTTGGCCTATGTAATGCTCCTGCCACATTCCAAAGGGCTATCCTTAGCATTTTTGCAGATTTAATAAATGATGGACTTGAAGTATATATGAATGACTTTACACCATATGGAGACGATTTTGATCCAGCACTAGACACCCTAGAAAAAGTCCTACAATGCTGCATAGCTACCAGACTTTGCTTAAGCCACGAAAAATGTTATATGATGATGATTGAAGGACTTATTCTAGGACACTATGTTTCAGCAGCCGACATTCAGGTAGACCCGGCCAAAATCCAAATACTTTTGCTTATTCCCACTCCTACTACTCAAACAGAGGTACACAGCTTTCTTGGATTTTCTGGCTATTATAGATGATTTATAGAACATTATTCACACATTGTTGCACCTTTATATGCACTAACTAATAACGTTGATTTTCTTTGGACAGAAAAATGTGAGCATGCTTTCAAGGATTTAAAGAAGCTCGTATCCACAGCCCCAGTCCTTCGAGG
This sequence comes from Pinus tabuliformis, assembly GCA_031772625.1. Lineage (NCBI taxonomy): Eukaryota > Viridiplantae > Streptophyta > Pinopsida > Pinales > Pinaceae > Pinus > Pinus tabuliformis. The sequence goes on along the minus strand of CM062813.1, from coordinate 529,032,885 downwards.
ACCAAACTGGGATTTGCCATTTCAGATATCATCTGATGCCTTAGATACAGCCATTGGCGCAGTCCTTGGGCAGGAAGAGGATAAAAAACCATACGCTATCTATTACATCAGCAAAAATTTATCCCCTAATGAATTAAATTACACTGTTACTGAAAAGGAATTCCTAACTGTAATACGTGCTGTCAATAAATTTAGACATTATATTATAGGCTATCCTGTTATTTTGTATACAGATCATTCCGCCATAAAATATTTAGCAAATAAGGTTGTCACAAATGCCAGAATAACTAGATGGTTGATTTTATTGCAGGAATTTGATATCACAATCAAGGATCAGCTTGGCAAAGAAAACCTTATAGCTGATTTTCTCTCAATAATGCCAAAGCCAATTGATGCAGTAGCAGTTGAAGATCAATTTCGGACGAACATCTGTTTGTTGTTGAAGCTCAAACACCCTGGTATGCTGATGTTGCCAATTACCTTGCAGTAGGTAAACTACCAAAACACCTAACCCTAATCAGCACAAATAGATTGTTAAGAAGAGTACTCAATTCTCCTGGATTGGGGGCTATTTGTTTCACACAGGGGCAGACATGCATATCAGGAGATGTGTTCGAGAAGACGAAATCTTTGACATCCTAAAAACCTGTCATGATGGAACATGTGGGGGACACTTCGCTGAGCATAGAACTGGACATAAAGTATTACAGACATGATATTATTTTCCCACGATTTTCAGAGATGCAAAGAAATTTGTCCAAGCCTGTGACAGCTGCCAGCGAGCAGCACGTCCTGGTTAAGCTGACGAGATGCCTTTGAAACCATAGTTAGTAATCGAACCATTTGAGCGATGGGCTCTTGATTTCGTTGGACCCATCAACCCCTCATCAAATCAGAAAACATATCTTGGTGGCAACAGAATATGTCACCAAATGGGTTGAAGCAGAAGCATTGCAAGAGCCACAGAGGACTCTGTCATACAGTTCATGTTCCATCTATTTGTACATTATGGCCTTCCAAGGGAAATAATTATAGACGGAGGACCACAATTTGCTGGGAATAGATTAGCTGCAACACTTAATAATTATCATGTCCAGCATAAAATCACTACTCCATATCACCCACAGGCGAATGGACAAGTAGAAAGTAACAATAAGGTAATAGAATCAATCCTAACAAAAACCATTGCGTCACATAGGTGTGATTAGGCTGCCCGACTACATGAAGCACTCTAGGCCTATAGAACAACATGGAGAAGCACCACTGGTTACTCACCTTATCAATTAGTGTTTGGAAAAAAACCCATTTTTCCTATAGAATTTGAAATCCAAACATTACGAACAACACAGGAAGTTGGCTTAGATCTAAGCGAGGCACAAATTAATCGAATACAGCAGATCAATGAATTGGATGAAATTAGGCTCTCTGAACTACAAAATACAACATTGATTCAACAGCAACGAGTTAAATGACATGATGCCCTCATCAAAAACAAAGTCTTCCACGAGGGAGATTGGGCTCTGTTGTACGACTCTCGGTTTCAGGATTTCTCTGGGAAACTCTAGACTCGTTGGTTGGGACCATTCGAAATCCAGAAGGTACATGACAATGGGACACTTACTCTAATCACCATTGGCGGTTCTGGATATGTCTTCAAAGCAAATGGCCACCGAGTTCATCTCTATCGTAAACCACTCACTTGGGAATCCTTCTGCCAGCAGCTACGCCGAGACATTGATATGGAGATTTTAGGAGAGGAAGAGAAGTCTTCCTCACCTATAATTTATTAAGGAATTCATTTCTTTTTACAATTTGTACATAAGTTCTTTTCTTTAAGTCGTTCTTGTACATATGCTTGAACTAAATGTTTTCTTGTCATTTTTTGATGCTCCTTTTCTTCCTCAAGATTGCGATTTTTTCCGTTCCGTTTCTAAAAGAATGGCATTTGCATGTTTTGTTGTTCCTTTTCAAAAGGAACAACATTCTTGATTTTTCTGTTGTTCCTTTTCAAAGGAACAACATTCTTGATTTTTCTACTGTTCCTTTTTAAAAGGAACAACATTCTTGATTTTTCTACTGTTCCTTTTAAAAGGAACAACATTCTTGATTTTTTGTTGTTCCTTTTAGGGGACGACATTTTATTTTGATTTTTGTTGTTCCTTTTTCAAAAGGAACGACACAGCGGTGTGTTTGCTGTCCCTTTTCCAAAGGCGCAACATATTTTTGATTTCTACTGTTCCTTTTTCAAAGGAATGACACTTTTGCATCTTTTTCTATTCCTTTTTCAAAGGAACGACATTTTTCATGGTTGTTGTTCCTTTTTTAAAAGGAACGTCATTTCTAGTGTTTGTTGTCCTTTTTTTTTCAAGAAAGATAGCATTTTTTTTATTTTCTGCTATTCCTTTTTCGAAGGTACGACATTAGTGTGTTCTACTGTTCCTTTTTCAAAAGGAACGAGATTTGCACTTTTGAGACCTATGCTCCTTTGTTGTTCCTCTTTCCACAAGGAACACTTCCTACATACCTTTTCTCTCCTTGTGAAACAACTTGTCCCTTTTTCTAATCTAAATTAAGGATGCTTCTTGCTCCTGTTCTTTCAAAGTCTTTTAGAGACAGCTATGCACTTATGCAATGAACATAAAATCACAACATACTGAAATCAACAAATTATAAATCATTATCTTTATAAGGCTCTGTATTGGTAAGAGGACAAAAGGAAGGACATACTTATTCATCATCTTTTGTTATCATTGTCTTACTAATTTTGCCTTGATTGGTTATCTTTATCATGACATTCCCTTTAATCCTCTTTGATTATTGTTTAGGAATAAGAGCAAAGGGTTTATATCTTCCTACTGAGATGATAAGACTTCTTCCACCATTCCTACTCTTAAGGAGTGTTGAACCACCCTTTGTGTATAAGTAAGTAAAAGTGCTTTATGAAAAAGAAAAAAAAAAAGATGAATTATAAGTTGTCAAATGCAGGATAGGGGGTCTCATCAAGAGCTAGCCTACCATGATCATGAGGATGGAAGTGAAGTGGAATTCCCTCTATGGCCACCACACCCAGGGATGGTCCAAAAGGTATATCAAATAAACAAACCTTGGAACAGGAGGTCTCATCACAAGCCGGCCTGCCCACTCTTCGCTCCCTCCTCGTGAATGGCATTATGGCTAACTGGTTACCAAGCCAGCATAATGGCCTACACTTCAACATTACATTCCTTAAAATTCACATAAAGGGTCATGGTTCCAGGGTGAAATAAACAACTCTGCCAAGGTTATGGACACTTGTCGGCAGCAGAGCACTGTTAATGGTATTGAAGTCACATTGATTACACCAATAGGTCAGATACTAATACTCTTTTGTTTCTTATATCCTAGGCACTAATCATACATTATTTCCCGACTTATATATCACATGAACATTTATTACCACCAATCATGGCAAAGGAGGTGACAATGACCACTTGAGATTTGGCAAGTACAACAGACATCCTCCCCCAGCCTCGCATCATAACATAGCAGCCTCTTACGTAATACGCGATCCAACTTTATGCCTCGATTTCGGTAATTCGTTGTTTTCTAAACATGGCATATTTTCATATGCTGTTCCTTTATGACTTGGTTGCAGATTGGGTGCTACTCCTTTCTTTGATGGCTGGGACAGCCTATCACATTATGGGGGGGAGGTTGACCTCATTATTCCCCGGGTTATGTGTCAGCTCACTATTCGGGAAAGATAGTGTACTAGGGAATGGCACAACTTAACAGCATGATATTTCTATTTTTTTACACAAGTTGCTGTTCATAAGCCATTTTTGTTGCATACTCTGTGTTTTTTTCGAAATCTTGTGATTATTACCCTCTCTGTGTTTCAAACAGCAAGCAGTTGCTGTTCCATTGAGAATCCACAGTGAAACCATGGGAGGAAGGGAAATTCGAAGGGAACCTTAGGAGTTGACAGTCTTCGCTGCTGCCCGGGAGATCCTGGAAAGAGCAGGGTGGCTGACTTATCTCAGCCGCTTGCAGGAGTCTAATGAAACAGTGGCGATTGAATTCTTGTAGAATCTGCAGGAGGATCACTCCATAGTAAGGGGGAAGCAGATAGCGGTCACCGATGATATAATCGCAGAAGTCTCGAGACTACCAGCCACCGGACCTGTATGGACACTAAAGAAGGAAAGATTACAGAAGATCATGGAAATTTTCCAGGACGAAGGCCAGAGCTTGACGATTAAAGGGAAGGGAGTTCTGTCAGCAACGCTAGGAGAACCCTTGGCAGAATTAGCAAGAACCGTGCAAAGCTACATCACCTGCGAGGGGAGAAAAGACGTGGTAAGACCACGACATCTTAAACTCTTAGCTGTTCTAAAGTAGAAATGCTCTGTAAATCTACCTGCACTTTTGAATTCATTACTTCATGACGTTGCACGAAGCCTAAAAAAGGCACAACATGTAGAGTCAGTTGTGAGCCACCACAGGTTAATTTGATTAATAGTTAGTCATAGCCTCACCCAGCAGCAAAGCAGCTGGGAAGAGATAATTGCAATAATCGAGGGGAGGGTGACAGCACCATCCCCAAAACGTAAACATACTACAAGCACACCAGAACCTCCCTCCAGAAAAACGCAGAGAATTAGTAAAACAAAAACATGTTTCTAGCACATCTGAACAACCAGAAACACGCCAAGAATCGGCAAAGCGTAAGCATGACATCGGTACACCGGAACAGCCAGAGAAACATAGAAAATCAGTCCAGTTAGCTCGAATACGAGGAAGGCTGGAAAAGCTATAGGAAAGCACCAGCCAGACAGTAGAAATTGAGGACGAGCAATCCTCACGACCAGAAGAAGAAGTAGAGCAAGCTGAAGGAGAAAAGAAAGGAGAGGCTGAGGAGGCCGAGCAATCTGGAGAAGAAAATGAGGAAGAAGCTGAGCATTCTGAAACCGAAGCTGAGCATTCTGAGGTAGAAGCTGAACAATCCAAGCAGGAGGAGGAAATGGGACAGTAGGAAGGGAGCCCACCACAGGACCCAGTGGGAGAAGATGAATTGGCCGCAGTCTTGGCCAATATGGGTGAGTATGGCCAACCTTCCACTCCATTAGACCTCCATGGAAAACCCTAGGAAGAAAATGCATTTGAAAAACCACATACAGAAGAGGCAGAAGAAGGAAATCTGCCTGTTCATGATGAAGAGGAGATAAGAGACACTAAACGGGAATAATTTGTTCCCAAGGCACCAGAGGAAATTCCAGAGGAAGTAGGAATAGAAAAAGAAGTTGCCCAACAAGTGACGGAACCAGTTAGGGTTCCTACCCCAGAACAGCCATAATAGAACAGTGAAGAAGCACCCAAGGAGAAAGATCCAGAGACTAGTCACGGCCCAAAACGCAGTAATCAACCTGTTGTTCCTTCTAATAAAACACTAGAAATTAGGGAATTACGAAAGGAACAACGGAGATTACTGAGCATAATAGCCCAGCTCCATCAGCAGATTAGGATCCTGAAAGCGAGGCAAAGGGTAAGGAAGACCGCAGGGAAGAAAAAGATGACCATTGCAGTAAAAATCAGCAAGATAAAAAGGCGGAGGACCAAAAATCGCCCTGTTGTTCAAAACCCTGATGAAGATCCAACTGTGTTCCAAATGATGCTGAGGAACAGACTAATGTTCCATTTGAAAAGGAACAGCAGCAAGCTGATATTCGTGTTAAAAAAGAAACGGACAACAAGAAAATTTAGATGGAGGCACCACCCTCAGGGGTGATAAGGGACCTGAACTCGAAACAACGCAATATGAAAGTTCAGGTAAAACTCCCGCCTCCGCTACTACATGGAGAAGAGATCCAAAGATAGTGACCTTGCGCAAGGGATTGAAACAGGCTCAGCAAGAAGCAGAAAGGCTTAGAGAGCAAATGGTCCCTCGCGAGAAGTATGAAGAACTACAACAACAACTAAGGAACGTCAATCAATCCGAAAGCCAGGCCTTTGAAGGGTGGCGAAAGGAACAAGAGAAAGTTGCAAAGGTAACTCGTAGGCTAGATACTGTTATCAAGCAGATGGATACCTTGTGTTCTTTATACAATGACGTTTTAGCATGTAGGGCCCCTGCCAAAAACTATGCTCTGTTTTTACTGGAACGGTACTTACAATTAAAAATAAAAGTTGTTAAAGCAGGCGCCCCTATACAAATTAACATTGTCAATGACTTTATAGACTGTTGTAAACATTATGGGGTGAAGGTCCAGAGATTGTTGTGTAAATTCTATTTGCATAACCTCGTGCTAGATCAGGAGACTGAACTGAACCCTGGCCCTTTTGTTGGAGACATCCAATTGCAAGCATTCATCTCATTCGGGGTTAATCAGATTAAATGGTTCAAAACCTATAATACTTTCTAGAGGCAGGAAAATGACCTAGACTTGTGGGTAAGGGCTGATCCTAGGGACCCAATACAGTTGTGGAAATCACATAGAAACCTCATGAGAACTCTGGGTGTCATTGAAACATTAGGACCCATGCACGAGGCACTCATTCGACAAAGTTTAGAATATTTTCTTTCTATCTCTAATCCAAACATCCAGCTCAGGGAGCCATTTAAGTATGAGAATTTTCAATTAGCTGCCAACCGTTTGAACATCTATGGCGAAAGCATTTTGAGGGCAGGGCCATACTGGTTAGGATATAGATTCCACAGTCCAATTATCTGGCACCCTGCACCCGGATATCAAGCCCTATATGAGATGCTTGAGGGTCAAATAGGCCAGTTCTTTGACTACCTAGTCACTCACAACGGTTGTAGGCCTCCGCATGAGATTCCTTCTCCAGCCTATTCTCTCACTGCTTTGCATGTCAACCACAAAATTTTCATGAGGGCATGAAACAGGGTAAGCAGGGGGGTGTGTGGAGTACTAAAAATGTATGTTTTTGATGATCATTTCAATGGCTTTTCAGTGGAACTTGTGAACCTTTTTGCATAATGAACGTGGAAAATAATAAAGAATTATAACAAAATATGTGGGATTAGTATGCAAGACTTAACCGCTGATAGTTTTCATTCTCCTGTGGAGGAAGGGGTAAAAACGAGGAGCTGTTGTTCCAAAGAAAAAGACAAGAACAGGGTAACTGCTGTCCCTTTGATGAAGTACAGAGTGCAAACGAGGCTAAGCAGGTTGAAGCAACTCTGGGCGATTTCTATATGGTCTTGCAACTCTGGTTCAACGCAATGATGAAGTCGTTCTAAACTACTTTCAGCTTCACCTTGAAGGAATTCGAAAAGAATTTGTTTTTTGCGAACAATATCAGCTTCCTGATCATGATCGCTGGATGCCTGCGTTAAATAATAGCCATACGCATATGTCCATTTAAGCATGTGCCTGCATTCTACTATCTGCAACCATGCATCTACCATACATTTGAACTCTGTTAAACCAGATCGACTCATTCTCGTCTGTTTACACTCATTCAATCTTTTAATCTCTACCTCTCGCACAGCCTGCAGATCAGATAACGCCTTTTCCTCTGCCTTTTCATTTGCCTTCCATCTTTCCATATAAAATACCAACCTATCCGAAGAAGATGTTTTAGCTGCAAACCTTTTCCTAGAATCGACGGAGGCCGAATTCCTGGATTGATTCCCTGCATCAATTCTTCCTGATGTTGTTGCAACCTGATCAGCACTATATTGATTGCAAGACCTATGTTTAAACCAATCACCAAGGCATAACCAACAGAATTGAAATTCACACGGGGACGTACATGTCATGTGCATACACCCTTGATTTTTCTCTATTGGTCGATCACACTTTGGACACGGCTTGGAATTACAAAATATCCAGTACGCATTGAGTGAATCACCATTATTAATTTGATCAATCCATTTTTTGACTGTGTCTCAGCCTATTGGACGATGAGACTCCTCTAAACAATTCCAGCAAAATTTATGTGAACAATTGCAGACAACCTCCTCATGAGTTACATTAGAATTAGCAGAGTCAACCTCCACACAGTAGCCACAGTCTGGCGCTGGACACCATTTAACCATACTGTTTTGTTCAACATATGACCTCACAAGATAGGTTCTATATTTGTTCGTATCTTCCTCAGATAACCCCAGAGAAAAAACCATGTCTTCACTCACAATGGCACGGCATGGTGGACCTTGATGTGGACATCGTAGGTTGAGGCATCCTGCACCATCATGCTTTATTGATATGTGAATAAAAGTTCGCCAACAATCTTGGCAAAATAAATGGTCGCAGTACTTGAGTGACTTCATGTCTCTGATCTTGAAATCATAGAAACATATCGGACAGGTAGTTAACTCCTCCATTTTTTCTTCTTTGGTCTCATGTTTATCGTCCGGCTGCAACAATAAGCCCACAGCATTTCTCACTTTCTCCTCGTCTGCAAACCATTGATCGTTGGCATCAACAGAATTCCAACCGAAGTGACGCAAGAGAATAGCTGCCTCGACTTCCGAGACAGCCAGCACAGTGGAAACGCTTTTGGTAGCATTGTGCAGACGCTCAGCAATGTCGTTCAGACTTAAAACCGTATATTTCATACGTCCTTTATTGTCATCATGACGACTGCGTGCTATTTCCACCATGCTTTCATATCTCAATTCTTCATCTTCGTTTTCGCTTTCGTTGCTTTCCCTTTCATCGCTTTCGCTGTCATATCTCATTATCGGACATTTCATCGTATAAAGCCATATTGGTCGAGTTCGAGTAGATCAGAGAATGAGACTTTTTTCCGGGCTTTGCGGAATCCACAGAAACAAAACTCTCTGACCGTTTTCAAGCAGGTTAAAGCTAAACCGCAATGTTGTCAAGAAACTGTCTCCTTACCTTTTTGTACTAAATCAATCTTGGCTGGGCTGATATTTATACTCATGTAACTTGGCGCAGATACCAAAAACCATTCATGAGCCGACATGGGTGATTATCCGGTTGATTTTAGACGTAATTTAAAATAATGCTTACAACCCAAAGTAAAGCTGTTTCCCCGCCATCTATTTCTCCCACTAGGAGAAGCATTCTGTTGTCATTATTACTCCTTTTTTTTGAGGAGAAACATTCCGTTGTCATTATTAATGAATCACAAACCCTAACATCCACCAAATATATCTATGAAAGTATGAAAGTATAGTGAATTAAAATATTAAATTTTAACCAAATTTTTCTTGATATTTCTTCTAAATATGCCAAAAATTTCACCATTTGAAGTATCACATAAAAAATTAAAGAAAATGTAAAAGTGATTCATTCAAAGTATAAAAACCCTTGGATTATATGCTCTCATACCAAATTTTATAAGCCAAATACATAAAATTCAATAGTTCACACAATGTACAACAATGTGAGCATTAATGACAACCCAAATATAGATAATAATACAGAAATGCCTCAAAATACCTCAAATAGATTCATACATTGAAATAACATCCATACCATCCATAATGAATACATCATCGCTATATACACCAATCCACACATTACACATGCAATCCCTTCATTATTAGGATGATCCCATTACATATACATTTACATATTCCATAGTAAGGCCGAGAATGCAAAATATGTTCATTTAAGGTCTCAAAATGACTCTTGATGTTTTTGACTTGAGATTTTCCAAACTAGCACTACCCGAAAAAATAGTCTTGTGGATTGATTCCTCTACTTTTTCTACTTTGAAAGCATCAAGATGGATGAAAAATTCATCCAAGTCCAGCGGCCAACTTGCACTGATTAATATTAAGTGACTGCTGGTTCTAGTAATAATTGCTTCCACGTGCGCACCCTGCTGGTGCATTAATCCGGACTAACTTCGGAGAGATTGTTTTCAAAAGCCTGAATTAGGTTTTCAAAATATTGGCCCGTCGATTTTCTGAGCTTTTCAAGCCTGATACAGAAGTCATCAAAATCGCGCAACGCCTTTTTCCCAGTCGAAGTATAAGCGTCAGCTTTAAGGGCGATTTCTATATGGTCTTGCAACTCTCGTTCAACGCAATGATGAAGTCGTTCTAAACTACTTTCAGCTTCACCTTGCAGGAATTCGAAAAGAATTTGTTTTTTGCGAACAATATCAGCTTCCTGATCATGATCGCTGGATGCCTGCGTTAAATAATAGCCATACGCATATGTCCATTTAAGCATGTGCCTGCATTCTGCTATCTGCAACCATGCATCTACCATACATTTGAACTCTGTTAAACCAGATCGACTCATTCTCGTCTGTTTACACTCATTCAATCTTTTAATCTCTACCTCTCGCACAGCCTGCAGATCAGATAACGCCTTTTCCTCTGCCTTTTCATTTGCCTTCCATCTTTCCATATAAAATACCAACCTATCCGAAGAAGATGTTTTAGCTGCAAACCTTTTCCTAGAATCGACGGAGGCCAAATTCCTGGATTGATTCCCTGCATCAATTCTTCCTGATGTTGTTGCAACCTTATCAGCACTATATTGATTGCAAGACCCATGTTTAAACCAATCACCAAGGCATAACCAACAGAATTGAAATTCACACGGGGACGTACATGTCATGTGCATACACCCTTGATTTTTCTCTATTGGTCGATCACACTTTGGACACGGCTTGGAATTACAAAATATCCAGTACGCATTGAGTGAATCACCATTATTAATTTGATCAATCCATTTTTTGACTGTGTCGCAGCCTATTGGACGATGAGACTCCTCTAAACAATTCCAGCAAAATTTATGTGAACAATTGCAGACAACCTCCTCATGAGTTACATTAGAATTAGCAGAGTCAACCTCCACACAGTAGCCACAGTCTGGCGCTGGACACCATTTAACCATACTGTTTTGTTCAACATATGACCTCACAAGATAGGTTCTATATTTGTTCGTATCTTCCTCAGATAACCCCAGAGAAAAAACCATGTCTTCACTCACAATGGCACGGCATCGTGGACCTTGATGTGGACATCGTAGGTTGAGGCATCCTGCACCATCATGCTTTATTGATATGTGAATAAAAGTTCGCCAACAATCTTGGCAAAATAAATGGTCGCAGTACTTGAGTGACTTCATGTCTCTGATTTTGAAATCATAGAAACATATCGGACAGGTAGTTAACTCCTCCATTTTTTCTTCTTTGGTCTCATGTTTATCGTCCGGCTGCAACAATAGGCCCACAGCATTTCTCACTTTCTCCTCGTCTGCAAACCATTGATCGTTGGCATTAACAGAATTCCAACCGAAGTGACGCAAGAGAATAGCTGCCTCGGTTTCCGAGACAGCCAGCACAGTGGAAACGCTTTTGGTAGCATTGTGCAGACGCTCACCAATGTCGTTCAGACTTAAAACCGTATATTTCATACGTCCTTTATTGCCATCATGACGACTGCGTGCTATTTCCACCATGCTTTCATATCTCAATTCTTCATCTTCGTTTTCGCTTTCGTTGCTTTCCCTTTCATCGCTTTCGCTGTCATATATCTCATTATCGGACATTTCATCGTATAAAGCCATATTGGTCGAGTTCGAGTAGATCAGAGAATGAGGCTTATTTCGGGCCTTGCGGAATCCACAGAAGCAAAACTCTCTGACCGTGTTCAAGCAGGTTAAAGCTAAACCGCAATGTTGTCAAGAAACTGTGTCTCCTTACCTTTTTGTACTAAATCAATCCTTGCTTGGCTGATATTTATACTCATGTAACTTGGCGCAGATACCAAAAACCATTCATGAGCCGACATGGGTGATTATCCGGTTGATTTTAGACCGGGCCTTGCGGAATCCACAGAAGCAAAACTCTCTGACCGTGTTCAAGCAGGTTAAAGCTAAACCGCAATGTTGTCAAGAAACTGTGTCTCCTTACCCTTTTGTACTAAATCAATCCTTGCTTGGCTGATATTTATACTCATGTAACTTGGCGCAGATACCAAAAACCATTCATGAGCCGACATGGGTGATTATCCGGTTGATTTTAGACGTAATTTAAAATAATGCTTACAACCCAAAGTAAAGCGGTTTCCCCGCCATCGAAACATTCCGTTGTTATTATTAATGAATCACAAACCCTGACATCCATCAAATATATCTATGAAAGTATATGAAAGTATAGTGAATTAAAATATTAAATTTTAACCAAATTTTTCTTTATATTTCTTCTAAATATGCCAAAAATTTCACCATTTGAAGTATCACATAAAAAATGTAATGAAAATGTAAAAGTGATTCATTTAAAGTATAAAAACCCTAGGATTATATGCTCTCATACCAAATGTTATAAGTCAAATACATAAAATTCAATAGTTCACACAATGTACAACAATGTGAGCATTAATGACAACCCAAATATAGATAATAATAGACAAATGCCTCAAAATACCTCAAATAGATTCATACATTGAAATAGCATCCATACCATCCATAATGAATACATCATCGCTATATACACCAATCCACACATTACACGTGCAATCCCTTCATTATTAGGATGATCCTATTACATATATATTTACATATTCCATAGTAAGGCCGAGAATGAAAAATATGTTCATTTAAGGTCTCAAAATGACTCTTGATGTTTTTGACTTAAATTTTCCAAACTAGCATTGCTGGAAAAAATAGTCTTGTGGATTGATTCCTCCACTTTTTCTAATTTGAAAGCATCAACATGAATGGAAAAGAAGATACTCATCCAATCTAGATCATACACCCCCATTTTGGGGGGATTTTGGTCCCCAAAAGCATCCACTGAATGAGGTGAGTATATTTTGATGAAAACTTGACTGAACTGAGAGGGCGGTGGTGACTCAGTTTCATACATTCATGGACATCAAAATTAATTTCTTGTAGTTGATTGTCTGAAAAATTAAATGAGCATATTCAAACATAATTACTAATAGATTTAGTATGCGAACATCAAGTAATAAGTTAACCTAAACATCACTTATCTCGATTAAAGGAATAACCTCTTCTATTTTTTTCTTAGCTTGAAACATATCAACATAAGTCTAATCACACCTCAAGTGTTTTCTTAGGGGAGAAAGATGACAAGTATACCAAGCTTTTGATAATATGGGTTAAACACATTCCGTCGTGTTACTCCGCTGTGAGTGAGACTATTGAGTAACCCAACAGAGTCACCTCAAGGAGATGCAAGCATCGCTTCATTGCCAGAAGACCTGTTTAATACCACTATGAAGTTGTTTGCATCACCTCATTGTGGAGGAAGCCTTTCTCTTCTTTAACCTTTATTTTATTTCCTTAAAGGTATGCTTGAAGCATTTATTGAATATTTGTAGTACGGGTGGAAGAGGCATCGTTACTTACTGAGAACAAGAGAGGTTGTTCCTTGTTTAAGCGATTTGAAATATAAGTAGAGTTAACATGTGCATTTTGAAGTTTTCTCCTCTACCGTTATTACTTCGTATATTCAAGATATCGAAACACCATTAAATACAAGGCTTTGTCGGAATGAAGATCCTAATAAAGATATGGGCTTTGTTAGGTCCCTATAAATTTAAATTTAGGTTATGGTGACAAATTGTGTTCGAAAAACATCCTTGCAAAAAGGTGCCCTCTATATATTTAGTTTCCCAAATAGAGAATTATTTCATAAAATGCTTATTTGGCATTCTTTATTCATTCATGAATTACCTAATTATTTGGAACAATTGTTTCTAAAAAAACTGTGTTAAGGAAACCTATGTAAATATTATTCATGTAGATATGTACAACTGATTCCACTATATTTGAAGCTATGGATTTGTGATGAATGTGAAAGGGTTAGACGTTAGCCTTTATATATCTCCATGTGGTTCATTGTTTTAGACGTTAGCCTTTATATATCTCCATGTGGTTCATTGTTTTAGACGTTAGCCTTTATATATCTCCATGTGGTTCATTGTTTTGATATTTGTATGCGATTTTGTTTTAAAGTTGTTATTTTCAGGAGGGGTATATGCGTTGAAGATATTTCCACCAATGTGATGTTGCATTTTGATCCATAGTCTATTAGGTAGTTATCCTTTAATTCTCATTTTATTGGTGAAAAACTGGTTTTTCATAAAAGGTTTGTTTCTTACAATGGTCCTATGCAAAATTTTCTTCATGGTTTCTCCACCATTTTATGATTTTCAATCCAAAACTCATGCAAAGTCCTGTTAACTCTTGTACCAAAATCAAATTGCATGGAAAAACCAGTGCATGCAAACTAGTTTCCTTTTTCGGTAAGGCATGTTTTGAGGAAAATTTAAGCCTTAAAGAGGAAAGAAATTTCAGTAGATAGAGGCAAGACGTAGATCATATCCAGGCAAAGGAGAGGAGGAAGTGAGTACGACAAGGAACCCAAGTTAACTTCACACCCCTAGTCACTTAGCTAAGTAATTATTTGGAACAATGGTTTATGAAGAAACTCTGCTAAGGATATCTATTAAGGTAGATTTGTACAACTCATTCCAACATATCTGAAGCTCTGGAATTGTAAAAAATTGGAAAGGACTAGATGTTAGACTATATATATCTGCACATGATTCATTGTTTTGATATTTGTACGAGATTTTGTTTTAAATTTGTTCTTTTTAGAAGGGGGTGTATGGTTTAAAGATATTTCTACCACTGTGATGTTGCATTTTGATCCACATTATATAAGGTAGTTATCCTTTGAAGTTGAAATCCCATCATATTTCCACTAAAAAAATGACAATAAAAGCAACACAAATGCACACAATGAATGTCATTTCCTTCACTTCTTTCTCTAAAATCAAATTTTGCTTCTCTCTTTTCTCTACATCCAAATTATATGATTCTCTGTGTCTCTTTCTTTCTTCACACCTCGAGGCAATGCCAAGAGCCTATAATTCTACCTAGAATGGAGTTATCTATCTCATATATAGATGGGTGTGTAAAGCTACCATCAATGTGAATAAAATGAGTGCTTCTCAAGTGGTGGCATTCACTTTGGAGACATCCTTGCATGATTCCCAAAAGGATATCCCATAAGAGCTCCTCCCTACCTAATAAAATTTCACTCCACCCTGAAAAAGGTTGGTTAGTTTTCTCATGCAGATTAAGTCTTGGATTGAGGCTCATCACTATGACACTCATGGAATTCAGGTGGTACATGCCTTAACAAAATGAAATCTATTTTAATTTAACGAGAAATGTGAAACAAAACATAGTCATTGGGGGCTTTAGAGTGTGTGATTCTATGAAAAATTATCAAGTATGGTTTTAATCATAAACTAGAATCAAGTTATGTGAAATTGAATGTCCTTACTAAGGTTTTCTATTGCCTTTAGGAAATTTGACTTAATATAGGTTGTGCACTCCTTTTTTTTTGGGTATGATAGGTAGTCATAGTCCACCACGATGATGTTTGTCTTTTGATTTGGAAACAATGCTTAGTGCTAAGGTTCTGGGATGAACTCTGGGTGGTAAACCACAACTTTCATCAAGGCAAGTTACAAGAGGGATTACTTGGCACCAAGTGAGACGAGTTTTCTCCTCAATTTTATTTATTTTTACATATTTTTTTGAGACTAAGGCAAATGCAACAAAAAATATGTAAAATCTTAGATTACTGTCATATGGTATTTTTAAAGGCTTGTGAAATTCTATTCTCTGACAAGAAAAGCAATATGTGAAAGGAATAAGAATTAAAAAAATACACAGAAATATGCAGTTTTAGATCTCTGGTTTAAGTGATAAAATCTGCAAGGAATAGTTGTATAATTCCTTGTGCTCTATTCTAGCTCTTTTTTTTATTGTTTATGGATTAACATGTTATATTTATTATTTTCCTCAATGCTATGAGTTTCTCTTTTGGATAGATAATTTAGGGCCTTCCTATCTGAAGTTTTCCAATGAAAGTTAGAGCTGAAGGAAAATGTGAAAATGAGCCTCCCCAAATAGTGGAGATGACAATGTTTGATTACTTTGTGAATAGAAAACAAACTCCTTTAGTTTATTCAGGTGATGTTTTGTTCTTAGATGTAAGTAGGAAATAACAGCCCAATTATCTTCCAGTAGAGGTGAGTATGATACTATTCTATGTATTATGCAATGGTCGTTTAAAAAAAACACAATTACACTAAAATCTTTAGGTGCCAATATATGTCCAGTGAAGGCTTGAAATTGTGAAATTTCTAGGTGCCCATATATACCATTTCCATGGAAAAAGGTAATTAAATTATATGGGTGACCTTTATAACTGTGGATTAAAAAAACACCAAGTCACTAGCCATTCTACAGTGGAATAGTTGCTTTAAAATGACACAGGAATGCGATTTAATCCAATTATCTATGCAAGCATTACAAACCAATTTTTATCTAGTCTCTCTAGGTGCTAAAACATGTTGAATAACTGAATCAAAGCTAAGCCAGAATTGAACCTTGGCTAACTATGAAGGACTTGTTGCTTCCCACTATAGAATCCAACCCCTTTAAACATTAAATTGACAAAGATATAATGTAATTTATTAAACTTATACATGAATGTCATAAGACCATTTAATATAACCTCGATAAATGAAATCACACATAAAATATAAATATAAATCATAACTTTTTTATTAAAATAGATATTACAGCATACAATAATATTGAACTAGTAATCAATCACAAGGATTTGGGTGCCCTGAACCAACATCCTTATTATGGTTGAACAAAGATATACATGAATAATATGATAGATATAATAAAAATTAATCTTCCAGGGAAAAGAACTACTTAGACATGGAGATGTGCTTTAATCCACTTATCTATACACAGGCCACAAGACAAGTCCACATGTTGGATAGATTCATCAAAAGTAGCACTTCATGAAAATTGAACCTTGCATTACAATTTAAACTCCAAGTTAAACTCTTTGCTTCCACCTATGAATTTCCACTGAAAACAAAGATTAACCCTAGGTAAAATCACAGATTAAATATAAATATAAATCGTCACATTTTATTAAAATAAATAATCATCAAATATATTAATAAGAGACAATAATATTGACTGTATAATCAATCTAAAGGATTTGGTTGCCACAAATGTCCAAGATCCTTATTTTTGCTGGAACTAACAGAGATATGGAAAAATATGAGAAAAATTAATCCGAGTCCAGCGGCCCTCTTGCACTACTTAATAATAAGTTGCAGTTGATTCTAATAATAATTGCTTCTTCATGCGCACCCTGCTCGTGCATTAATCTGACTATCATCAGGCTACAACAGTAGGACCACACCTTTCCTCACTTTCTCCTCACTTTCAAACCATTGTTCGTTGGCATTAATAGAATTCCAATCGAAGTGACGTAAAAGAATAGTTGCCTCGGCTTCAGAGATAACCAACAAAGTAGAAATGCTTTTGGTAGCATTATGCTGACGCTCACGGATGTTGTTCAAACTTAAAACCATATATTTCATATGTCTTTTATTGTCATCATGACGGCTGCGTGCTATTTCCACCATGCTTTCATATCTCAATTCTTCATATTCATCAACCCCTTCATTTTCCATTTCATCGCTTTTGCTATCATATATCTCGTTATCATCGTACAACGCCATATTGGTGGAGATAGAGTAGATCAGAGTCTGAGAATTTTTATTTTCGCAGCCTCGCGGAATTGACAGAAACAAAACGCTTTGTCCGCTTCGCCTTTTTGTACAAAATCAATCTTTTCTTAGCTGATATTTATAGTGATGTCCCTTAGCGTATATACCAAAAAATATTGAAGAGCCGACTTTGGTCATTATCTGCCTGCTTTTAAATGTAATTTAAAATAATGCTATTCTGTTGTCATTATTACTTTCTCTTAGAAGAAGCATTCCGTTTATTACCGATGGTATATGAGTTTCACACAAGACCATTCTTATTGTTGAATTGAGGTTTCTGTGATCCAGAATAAGCATACGATAGAGGTTTATGCGTAAATGACATCATCAATCATTTGTGAACCCCTATCATTTGTCCATAAATGGTTGATGATGTGGTTTACGGAAACCCCTATCATATACTATTCTCATTATTTTCATTTCCATAAAAATAAAATAAAAAATTAGCGATTTTTTTTGCTTTATGTGGAATTAATATGTAGTTTCTTTTGCTTTAAGTGGAATTAATTTCTTAGGTTTATCTTTATTTACGATTTTTTCAAGTGTTTCTTTATTTCCTCGTTAACTTTTTTACCATGAAGTTATCGATCCTTAAATTTAAAAGATGGTTTGTTTTATATTTTAATAAAAAATTAAGTTTTGTATATTTATATATATTGTGTACAATAATTTACATTTCAAATATAAAGTGTACAACAAAGATATTAAACCTTGATTCTTAAATTTAGAAAATGGTTTGTTTTATATTTAAATAAAATATTAATTTTTGTACATTTATTTATATTTCTTATAATAATTTACACTTCAAATAGAAATTGTAGAACAAAGATATTAAGCATAGTATATAAATAATAGTGTTTTGCATTTTGTCACACTCATAATATCATCATTTAGAAAAATATAGGCGACACCATGCCATGAACAACAATGTTATGGCTACCCTCTCACCGAACATAAAAAATAGCTATGGTAGCCATGGTTAGGATAGAAAATGTATTTATCCCAAAGCATAAATTCAAGATATTAATTTTAAATGAAAAGTATAAAATAAATAGATAAGAAACACTAGAAAGTAATAACTTTCTAGTTGAAATATCAACATAAAGTGACATGTTTGCATACAGTGATTATCTTCACTTTTTCAACAAATAGAGATTGATGAGATGCATAGCAACTTCTTTTATTTGTAACTTATGTTGGGGGATACAGACTTGCCTTGCCTTGTGGAGTTTTTGAGGTATTTGTGGAAGGGAGTGGTGTTGTGGCACTACACACTTTCTCTACTCATAAAATTTCAAAAGGGAAACGACATTATTCCTACCTTTGCAACTATCAATTTGTACTTCTATCCCATTTAGGAAGTAGCCTCCAACCCTTCTAGCTTTAGTATAGGAAAACCTATTTTCTCCTCTTCAAAAATTAGCTAATCAAGATCATTCAATATGATGGTATGAACAAATAGTAACAAATAGTCACAAAAAATGGGTAGTCACAGATAGTCATGAAATCATATCTACCTTACGTCACATATATCATTCATTGTTAAAAGATCACCGATTACCAATTAGTAGACTCTGCAAGGGAATTCCTATTTTTTATGCCATGTAAGATTTCCCAAGTCAAAGCATGTCAACACGATTAAATCGCATTAGAATATTAGATGCTCCTAGAAGTTTTGTATGTTTTGATTCCCATGCTCTTGCTACTTCCACTTTCCATCTCCTCAATTTTATAGATTCTCGTTCTCGCACTGCTTTTACTTGCCATCTCCTCAATTTCATAGATAACCTCACCATCAAATAAAGAATAAGATTTGAGAAAGGAGCAGAAGCAAAGTTAACCAAATCTGAAAACCAAAGGGAAAGCACATAAGGCAAGAATAAATGATCATCGAGGTGGAAGGCAGAGCAATTAGGCAATTTTGTAGCAAATGGTTTAGGTAATTGTGGCAACACTCATTAACAATACCAAGAAAATGTCAATACCAAGTGTTTCTATTAGACTAAATATTTAATGTTAAGCAGGTAATTGTAGAGGATGCTAGCAATTCTTCATTATGAAAGCAATTTCCTCACAAATATGCTTTTTAGTCCTAATTTTTGCGCATCTCGGCCTCAGGAAGAGGCCAAATAATATTTTAAAATTGTTCATTGCTACCAAAAAACATTCTCAAGACTTAACACACTCGAGGAGAAATATATTATAACATTTTCCTTCAACGTTTAGGTTTGATTTTTAATTCCCGTGTCGCGATTAATACTATGCATTGTATTGATTACTATAGGTCCTACTACCTTATAGAAGGGACAAATAATACCAGTTAAGATTTTTCATTACATTATAACCATGAATGACTACCCTATAGAAGATGGTGATATATTTATTAAACTATGAATGAGCTTGAATTACAGTACCCTTACAACTATATTGGCTGAACCATAAACTGTATAGGCTAAACCCAAGAGTAAAAAAAAAATTCAAGAAGGAGATAGATGAAATGGTGAACGCAGGAATCATCTTTCCAGCAGACGAAGCAGAATGGATCAGGGCAATATTCATCCAGAACAAAAAGGCCGCTATGGAAATAAGGGTCTGTGTATAGTACAACAACCTTAGCAATGCTTATGTCCATGACCCATTCCCCACGCCTTTCAATGATGAGGTCTTGTATAATGTTGCGGGGAATGAAACCTAATCCTTCACAGATGGGTTCTCCGGGTACCATCAGGTTCGAATAACAGAGGACGACAAGTAGAAAACAATGTTCACCAAAGAATGGGGCTCGTATGCATACCACATCATGCCTTTTGGCCTAAAGAATGCACCTTTTGTGTTCTCCCGAATTATTATCACCGTTCTCAGAGACTACATTCACCGGTTCTTGGAGGTATACATGGACGGCTGGATAGTTTACAATCTGCTGAAGAAGCATTCTACCTTACTTAGAGTAATGTTCGATCGATGCAGACAACTACAAATCTCCCTAAACATGAAGTGTATATTTGCAGTTCTGTTTGGCACGTTGTTGGGACACATCATTTCCAAAGACAACGTTTGTGTGGACCCTGCAAATACCATGTTTTTGTCGACCGATTCTGCTTCCCATATACACAATTTTCGCAGAAATCAAAATCCAGAGAGCTGTTAGACATAGGTTCTACCATACCTTTACCATGAATTATTTGAAGGCCCTTCTCTCCAATATTTCCAAGCCTTTGATGCCATAGCATGGTATTTTCTATAGAGACCACTAGATTTTCTGCTCTAGTTTCAGGAACCACAGAACTATTGCACCCATTAATAAGAGTGCTACCTTGAATCTTGTATAGAGTTCCAGTCCGAACTCCCCGCATCAATACTAGTGCTCCCTGAAGCATCTTGTAGGTATATTTCTTGTACACTCTTTTTAGACCTACAACATCCATCTTGCCTACATAAATTAGATTTCTGACTAATGCACGAATATGCAGAGCACCCGGAAGTGTTCTAATCCTTCTACCTTGCAACTTCAACTTGACTTTTCTGTGACCAAGGATTCTTGCCTTCCTGTCATCCCCTAAGAAGATATCATCACCATCATATTTCTCATACTCGCATAACCACTCTCTACGGGGATTGAAGTGAAAGGATGCACGTGGGTCAATGAACCATGACTCATGATCTACATGTGTACTTGAAGAAGAATCCAAGTACACATCCCCACCTTCATCTGAGGTGGTTTTTTCGCATCTGGAGAAGGAGCATCATCAGATCCCTTTCCTTTCTAAGGTACTTTAGATTTATAGTCCCTTTGGAAGTGCCCTTCCTTTCCGCATTTCCAGCACACCTTTATAGGTTTTCCTGGAGATTTAGATCGCCTTCTAGATTTGAATCTCCCATTCGACGGCTTATTTTTTTTTTATGTTTTGGGACCGTCCTCGTACATACAAGGCATCACCATTCTGGCCCTCCATATTTTTCCATCTCATCTCCTCTGACAACAAGGATGAGACTATTTCATCAAATCGCAACGCAGTTGCATTGATACATATTGCGACAACCAAACTGCCCACGAATCTGGTAGAGAACACAACAAACGGATGCACCTATCTTCATCTGAAATTTTAATATCAAAAAATAGTAACTGGCCTACCACAATATTAAAGGCATTCATATGCTTTGTCAACGAGTCTCCATCTTTCATCCTCCGATTATACAACATTTTTTGTAGGAACAATTTATTCACTAGAGACTTAGATTGGTACGATGTCCCTAACTTGTCCCACAAATCCTTTGCTGAAGCTTCCCCTGATAAATTCAACAATACTGAATCCAAGACACACAATTGTATTTTGCTCTTTGATTTCCGATCCAACTTCGCCAAGTCTTCAACTGACATTGTTGTTGGTTTAGTACCCGGATTTACCACAATCACTGATCTTTATCCACTAGTAGATCCTCCATCTTGAGTTTCCACAACTAAAAACTTTAACCATTAAATTTCTCGGTCTCTATCTTTACATTGCTCACCATCTTCTTTCACCATAAGAATTGATCGTGCAGATCTCCTACTGAATAGGGTCTACCACATGCACGAGAAGAAAACCCCTCAACAAGAAAAGGTGTCCCCGATTGAACTGTTTGAAGCCTCATTTCCAATAAATTTGGTCGTTGTTCCAGAGCTAATCATTATGCCTCCCGCTCCTCGGTTTCTTGAAACCACGCACCCTGCAACTTCCCCCCAAGGCCACTCAGAAAAATCTATTGCTAGCGACCAACCCTTGCAAAGCAACATCTCAGACACATCAACAATGCAACTCGAGAACCTTTAGCACTAGTCATTTTCAGAGTTGTTCGAATTTATCCAACATGCAACTCATAGGGCTGAACAGATCCATAATGACTTGGTCACCGAGCACGAGCACCAGAAGCACTAGCTTGTGACTATCACGACAGAGTGAGATCAACTCTGGCATACCAATCAAAAACTGTAATGACAGGTCGAGCATGTGACATGAAAGCTATAAGCACTATAGCCAAATGTGGCTGATTTAGTTATTGAAGCACCTGAGGAATTTTCGGGTTGCACATTGGCCCGCTGATGCGATCATATTTAGACAACATAAATGGTCGCATCATATTTAGACAACATAAATGGAACTTGTGGTCACCAACAAGGAGTTGAAGACTAGCGCTGCCCGATCCAGCCACAAGCTACATCGCAGAGATCTAGCAGAAACTCCACACAGCCGCTGCGCTAAAAGCTTCACTAACTGTTGCCTTGGCGGATGGTTATGTGCTAAGGGAGCAATTCAACGATTGGTCAGGTAGCTTGGCCATGGAAAACTAACAACTGTATCCACTCTGCCAACAACTCCACCAATGCATCACAGGTCGGGTAAAGAAAATCGATGACGAGATCAACTCCCTCGAGCCTAGGGTACAACAAATTGAGGAGGAATTAGACAAGACAAAAAAGAAAATTCTTGATATCAGGCCACCAGTCAATGAGCATTTGATTACTCTGTGGGAGGTATGTGACGAGGTCGAAGAATAGTGGAGCACCCTGCAGAACACCCACCCCGATCAACTGAACTGCATATGAACGCCTTAATTTCTCCAAAAGGCGGAAACCCTCACACGCATCTGGGAGATGACATTGGAAGATTATAACTGCTTCCGCGAGGAAACGATTGTTGCAGTACTTGAGTTGGCACCTTCATTTGGAAAAGAAGGAAAAAGTGTAGCAAAAGTTGTCCCACATGACTCAAGACCAACACAACCAGAGGAGAACCAGCACATCAACAAGAAATAACAGCAGAGTCTCCGCCAAGAACAAAAACAGAGCTAACAACACTTGAGATAGCTGGTTGTGGCCTCTTGGGGCCTTCGTTTTGAATTTTGGAGTCTGGAGGGAAGAAATGTCAGGAATAGGTGGCAGGGATAATGGTTCAGGTTGCGGAGCTGATAACCAAAGGAAAGGGACGGGAACTAGGAGTGAATGGGCAATTGCAGCAAGGTGGTGGAAGAATACAAAAGAAACCAAGCAAGGGAAATAAAAGCCATCTCAGCGTGGAGTCAACCAAGCAAAATTGGGAGTGGGAATGTAGAGCAAAGGACAAAGGGAAAAGTATAGCACAAGGAAGAGGTCGGCAATGAAGAGGGTGAGAAAGGGTAGGAGATTTCCATGAAACTATAAGTTGCTATATGTGTCAAGAAAAATTCTATTGAAATACAAGACACTAGAATGAGATTTAATCCAATTATCTATGCAAGCATCACAAACCAATTTTTATGTAGGTGCTAAAACATGTTGAATAACTACATCAAAGCTAAGCCAGAATTGAACCTTGGCTAACTATGAAGGACTTGTTGCTTCCCACTATAGAATCCAACCTCTTTAAACATTAAATTGAAAAAGATATAATGTAGTTTATTAAACTTATACGTACATGTCCTATGACCATTTAATATAACGTCCATTAATAAAATCACACATAAAATATAAATATAAATCACCACTTCTTATTAAAATAAATATTACAAACATATAATAATATTGAACTAGTAATCAATCACAAAGATTTGGGTGCCATAAACCAAGATCCTTATTATGTCCCAACAAAGAACAAAGATATAGCTAAGTAATATGATAGAGAAAATAAAAATTAATCTTGGAGGTTACTTGTACCTAAAAAAAATTGCTTAAACATCCAGATATACTTTAATCCACTTATCTATACAAAAGTTACACTTAACAAAACAAGTCCACACATAAAAGAATCACAAGTAAATCTTTGCTTCCAGTTATGAGATTCCACTAAAAACAAAGATGACATTTTATTAAAATAAATAATCATGAAATATTAATCACAGACAATAATATTGACTGGATAATCCAACAAAAAGATTGGGTTGCCACGAACGTCCAAGATCGTTAATAGGCTGGAACCAATAAAGATACGATAAAATGTGAGAAAAATTCATCCAAGTCCAGCGGCCCACTTGCACTGCTTAATATTAAGTGACTGCTGGTTCTAGTAATAATTGCTTCTTCGTGCGCACCCTGCTGGTGCATTAATCCGACTAACTTCGGAGAGATTGTTTTCAAAAGCCTGAATTAGGTTTTCAAAATATTGGCCCGTCGATTTTCTGAGCTTTTCAAGCCTGATACAGAAGTCATCAAAATCGGGCAACGCCTTTTTCCCAGTCGAAGTATAAGCGTCAGCTTTAAGGGCGATTTCTATATGGTCTTGCAACTCTCGTTCAACGCAATGATGAAGTCGTTCTAAACTACTTTCAGCTTCACCTTGCAGGAATTCGAAAAGAATTTGTTTTTTGCGAACAATATCAGCTTCCTGATCATGATCGCTGGATGCCTGCGTTAAATAATAGCCATACGCATATGTCCATTTAAGCATGTGCCTGCATTCTGCTATCTGCAACCATGCATCTACCATACATTTGAACTCTGTTAAACCAGATCGACTCATTCTCGTCTGTTTACACTCATTCAATCTTTTAATCTCTACCTCTCGCACAGCCTGCAGATCAGATAACGCCTTTTCCTCTGCCTTTTCATTTGCCTTCCATCTTTCCATATAAAATACCAACCTATCCGAAGAAGATGTTTTAGCTGCAAACCTTTTCCTAGAATCGACGGAGGCCGAATTCCTGGATTGATTCCCTGCATCAATTCTTCCTGATGTTGTTGCAACCTGATCAGCACTATATTGATTGCAAGACCTATGTTTAAACCAATCACCAAGGCATAACCAACAGAATTGAAATTCACACGGGGACGTACATGTCATGTGCATACACCCTTGATTTTTCTCTATTGGTCGATCACACTTTGGACACGGCTTGGAATTACAAAATATCCAGTACGCATTGAGTGAATCACCATTATTAATTTGATCAATCCATTTTTTGACTGTGTCGCAGCCTATTGGACTATGAGACTCCTCTAAACAATTCCAGCAAAATTTATGTGAACAATTGCAGACAACCTCCTCATGAGTTACATTAGAATTAGCAGAGTCAGAGTCAACCTCCACACAGTAGCCACAGTCTGGCGCTGGACACCATTTAACCATACTGTTTTGTTCAACATATGACCTCACAAGATAGGTTCTATATTTGTTCGTATCTTCCCCAGATAACCCCAGAGAAAAAACCATGTCTTCACTCACAATGGCACGGCATCGTGGACCTTGATGTGGACATCGTAGGTTGAGGCATCCTGCACCATCATGATTTATTGATATGTGAATAAAAGTTCGCCAACAATCTTGGCAAAATAAATGGTCGCAGTACTTGAGTGACTTCATGTCTCTGATCTTGAAATCATAGAAACATATCGGACAGGTAGTTAACTCCTCCATTTTTTCTTCTTTGCTCTCATGTTTATCGTCCGGCTGCAACAATAGGCCCACAGCATTTCTCACTTTCTCCTCGTCTGCAAACCATTGATCGTTGGCATTAACAGAATTCCAACCGAAGTGACGCAAGAGAATAGCTGCCTCGGCTTCCGAGACAGCCAGCACAGTGGAAACGCTTTTGGTAGCATTGTGCAGACGCTCACCAATGTCGTTCAGACTTAAAACCCTATATTTCATAAGTCCTTTATTGTCGTCACGACGACTGCGTGCTATTTCCACCATGCTTTCATATCTCAATTCTTCATCTTCGTTTTCGCTTTCGTTGCTTTCCCTTTCATCGCTTTCGCTGTCATATATCTCATTATCGGACATTTCATCGTATAAAGCCATATTGGTCGAGTTCGAGTAGATCAGAGAATGAGACTTTTTTCCGGGCCTTGCGGAATCCACAGAAACAAAACTCTCTGACCGTGTTCAAGCAGGTTAAAGCTAAACCGCAATGTTGTCAAGAAACTGTGTTTCCTTACCTTTTTGTACTAAATCAATCTTTGCTTGGCTGATATTTATACTCATGTAACTTGCCGCAGATACCAAAAACCATTCATGAGCCGACATGGGTGATTATCCCGTTGATTTTAGACGTAATTTAAAATAATGCTTACAACCCAAAGTAAAGCTGTTTCCCCGCCATCTATTTCTCCCACTAGGAGAAGCATTCTGTTGTCATTATTACTCTTTTTTTTTGAGGAGAAACATTCCGTTGTCATTATTAATGAATCACAAACCCTAACATCTACCAAATATATCTATGAAAGTATAGTGAATTAAAATATTAAATTTTAACCAATTTTTTTTTGATATTTCTTGTAAATATGCCAAAAATTTCACCAATTGAAGTATCACATAAAAAATGTAATGAAAATGTAAAAGTGATTCATTCAAAGTATAAAAACCCTAGGATTATATGCTCTCATACCAAATGTTATAAGCCAAATACATAAAATTCAATAGTTCACACAATGTACAACAATGTGAGCATTAATGACAACCCAAATATAGATAATAATACAGAAATGCCTGAAAATACCTCAAATAGATTCATACATTGAAATAACATCCATACCATCTACACCAATCCACACATTACACATGCAATCCCTTCATTATTAGGATGATCCTATTACATATACATTTACATATTCCA
The DNA here is from genome assembly GCA_031772625.1 of Pinus tabuliformis. Classification (NCBI taxonomy): domain Eukaryota; kingdom Viridiplantae; phylum Streptophyta; class Pinopsida; order Pinales; family Pinaceae; genus Pinus; species Pinus tabuliformis. Next base: position 529,005,731 of record CM062813.1, on the reverse strand, counting down.
TAGTAAGGCCGAGAATGCAAAATATGTTCATTTAAGGTCTCAAAATGACTCTTGATGTTTTTGACTTGAGATTTTCCAAACTAGCACTGCTGGAAAAAATAGTCTTGTGGATTGATTCCTCCACTTTTTCTACTTTGAAAGCATCAAGATGGATGAAAACTCTTCACTGTTCCGCTCTTCCGATAGTTGTTGCTCCTATGGCTTATCTCCTGTGACCTCCGATAACTCTGTTTATGCTCCTCCACTCTTTTCTTCATATCGGTTCTTCTTGGGCATATATTACATGTCATACTTCCGATATGGCTCCTCCGATGTTTTCTTCTTTTCTCCTCTGATATCGTTGTTGCTCTTCGTTCTTCTGATAACACTTACCCTTGGGCATATGTGATAACTTGCTTCCATGATGGCTTCTGATGAACTCTTCCTCTTATTCTTTGGCTTCTTGCTCCTATTGCTTTACTGGATCTACTGCGTCATTTTCTGTTAAATTGTTGTTCAATTGCTGTTCAATTGTTGTTCAATTGACCTCCTGCGTCATTTGTTGTTCAATTGTTGTTCAATTGACCTCCCGCTTTTCAATTGTTGTTCAATTGACCTCGCATCATTTGTTGTTCAATTGACCTCCTGTTGTTCAATCCACTTGGGTCCTCCATCTCATCATATCATCATATTTCAAACTTTCATCACTATGAGAATTATGACCAATGGGCATCAATGGGCAATCATGTATCAAAGACTTTGTAATCACAAACACTGCTATATTGACATCAATGACAACCTAGATTAACATGTTCATTTATGTAATGTAAAGGATGTTTCCCCCTCCAAGAGATTACTTTTCAAGTCATTGATCTATGTCTTTCTTCTATTTTTGTGGGCTTGTTGCATAACAATTGGTGTGAGAGCTTTTGATTTTAGGGTTTCGCTGCTTCAAACAGGTCATCGTGGAATTTTTTCTATACATTTTGTTTATAAAAAGGTTCAGAAGCTGAAATTAAAACCCATTTGAGCAAAAATCGTGAGAAACCTCATGACCGAATTCCAGATCTTGTCTAGCTATAGTTTCAAAGATATGAACTGAGGAAGTTAGTGTGTTTAGAGGCTCCTAAATTTGATCTCAAACATGTCAACATGGGAAAATTGTCATAACTTTCTCTTTGACCATCAGATTCCAATTTTGTAAGAAGTGACAGAAAGAGGACAGACTGTAGTTTGTTGGGTATCATTTTCGGAGACGAAGGTAGACATCATGACATGTGCCACGTTGTACAAGTTCGCTCTATTGAGGTAGTCTATTATTCATTTTTTCTATATCAAGATACATTGTCCGTTCATTTTTCAAATTATTGGCATGAACCATCCCTTCGTTTTTCCAGTTAATTAATAATTTTCAAGAGGGTTCTTCATTGTTGGTTGATATTTTTTCCATACTCCAGTGCTTCCATGGTAACATGACTCTATGGATATGGAAGCAATATTAAATCTTGATTGTATTATTCGTTCATGATAATGGGAACAAATTCTAGAAATAATAGTGTCTTACTTAAGGGAGTAAATTTAAATTTAGGTTATGGTGCCAAATTGTGTTCGAAAAACATCCTTGTAAAAAGGTGCCCTCTATATATTTAGTTTCCCAAATAGAGAATTATTCCATAAAATGCTTATTTGGTATTCTTTATTCATTCATGAATTACTTAATTATTTGGAACAATCGTTCTAAAGAGACTGTGTTAAAGAAATCTATGTAAATATTATTCATGTAGATTTGTACAACTGATTCCACCATATTTGAAGCTATGGAATTGTAATGAATGTGAAAGGACTAGACGTTAGCATTTATATATCTCCATGTGGTTCATTGTTTTAGATGTTAGCCTTTATATATCTCCATGTGGTTCATTGTTTTAGACGTTAGCCTTTATATATCTCCATGTCGTTCATTGTTTTGATATTTGTATGCGATTTTGTTTTAAAGTTGTTATTTTCAGGAGGGGTATATGTGTTGAAGATATTTCCACCAATGTGATGTTGCATTTTGATCCACAGTCTATAAGGTAGTTATCCTTTAATTCTCATTTTATTGGTGAAAAACTAGTTTTTCATAAAAGATTTGTTTCTTACAATGGTCCTATGCAAAATTTTCTTCATGGTTTCTCCTCCATTTTACGATTTTCAATCCAAAACTCATGCAAAGTCCTGTTAACTCTTGTACCAAAATCAAATTGCATGCAAAACCCACTGCATGAAAACTAGTTTCCTTTTTCGGTAAGGCATGTTTTGAGGAAAATTTAAGCCTTAAAGAGGAAAGAAATTTCAGTAGATAGAGGCAAGACATAGATCATATCCAGGCAAAGGAGAGGAGGAAGTGAGTACGACAAGGAGCCCAATTTAACTTCAGGCCCCTAGTCACTTAGCTAAGTAATTATTTGGAACAATGGTTTATGAAGAAACTCTACTAAGGATATATATTAAGGTAGATTTGTACAACCCATTCCAACATATTTGAAGCTATGGAATTGTAAAGAATGTGAAAGGACTAGACGTTAGACTATATATATCTCCACACGATTCATTGTTTTCATATTTATATGAGATTTTGTTTTAAATTTGTTCTTTTCAGGAGGGGGTATATGCTTTAAAGATATTTCTACCCACTTTGATGTTGCATTTTGATCCACATTCTACAAGGTAGTTATCCTTTGAAGTTGAAATCCCATCATATTTCCACTAAAAAAATGACAATAAAAGCAACACAAATGCACACAATGAGTGTCATTTCCTTCACTTCTTTCTCTAAAATCAAATTGTGCTTCTCTCTTTTCTCTACATCCAAATTATATGATTCTCTGTGTCTCTTTCTTTCTTCACACCTCGAGGCAATGCCAAGAGCCTATAATTCTACCTAGAATGGAGTTATCTATCTCATATATGGATGGGTGTGTAAAGCTACCATCAATGTGAATAAAATGAGTGCTTCTCAAGTGGTGGCATTCACTTTGGAGACATCCTTGCATGATTCCCAAAAAGATATCCAATAAGAGCTCCTACCTACCTAATAAAATTTCACTCCACCCTGAAAAAGGTTGGTTAGTTTTCTCATGCAGATTAAGTCTTGGATTGAGGCTCATCACTATGAAACTCATGGAATTCAGGTGGTACAGGCCGTAACAAAATGAAATCTATTTTAATTTAACGAGCAATGTGAAACAAACCATAGTCATTGGGGGCTTTAGAGTGTGTGATTCTATGAAAAATTATCAAGTATGGTTTTAATCATAAACTAGAATCAAGTTATGTGAAATTGAATGTCCTTACTAAGGTTTTCTATTGCCTTTAGGAAATTTGACTTAATATAGGTTGTGCACTCCTTCGTTCTTGGGTATGATAGGTAGTCATAGTCCACCACGATGATGTTTGTCTTTTGATTTGGAAACAATTCTTAGTGCTAAGGTTCTGGGATGAACTCTGGGTGGTAAACCACAACTTTCATCAAGGCAAGTTACAAGAGGGATTACTTGGAACCAAGTGAGACGAGTTTTCTCCTCAATTTTATTTATTTTTACATATTTTTTTGAGACTAAGACAAATGCAACAAAAAATATGTAAAATCTTAGATTACTGTCATATGGCATTTTTAAAGGCTTGTGAAATTCTATTCTCTGGCAAGAAAAACAATATGTGAAAGGAATAAGAATTAAAAAAATACACAGAAATATGCAGTTTTAGATCTCTGGTTTAAGTGATAAAATCTGCAAGGAATAGTTGTATAATTCCTTGTGCTCTATTCTAGCTATTTTTTTTATTGTTTATGGATTAACATGTTATATTTATTATTTTCATCAATGCTATTAGTTTCTCTTTTGGCTATATAATTTTGGGCCTTCTTATCTGAAGTTTTCCAATGAAAGTCAGAGCTCAAGGAAAATGTGAAAATGAGCCTCCCCAAATAGTGGAGATGACAATGTTTGATTACTTTGTGAATAGAAAACAAACTCCTTTAGTTGATTCAGGTGATGTTTTGTGCTTAGATTTAAGTAGGAAAAAACAGCCCAATTATCTTCCAGTAGAGGTGAGTATGATACTATTCTAAGTATTATGCAATGGTCGTTTAAAAAAAACACAATTACACTAAAATATTTAGGTGCCAATATATGCTAGTGAAGGCTTGAAATTGTGAACTTTCTAGGTGTCCATATATACCATTTCCATGGAAAATGGTAATTAAATTATATGGTTGACCTTTATAGAAGGAGTGGATTAAAAAAACACCAAGTCACTAGCCATTCTACACTGGAATAGTTGCTTTAAAAGGACACAGGAATGAGATTTAACCCAATTATCTATGCAAGCATTACAAACCAATTTTTATCTAGTCTCTCTATGTGCTAAAAAATGTTGAATAACTACATCATAGCTAAGTGAGAATTGAACCTTGCCTAACTATGAAGAACTTGTTGCTTCCCACTATAGAATCCAACCCCTTTAAACATTAAATTGACAAAGATATAATGTAATTTATTAAACTTATACATGAATGTCATAAGACCATTTTGATATAACCTCGATAAATGAAATCACACATAAAATATAAATATAAATCATAACTTTTTTATTAAAATAGATATTACAACATACAATATTATTGAACTAGTAATCAATCACAAGGATTTGGGTGCCCTGAACCAAGATCCTTATTATGTTTGAACAAAGATATACATGAATAATATGATAGATATAATAAAAATTAATCTTCGAGGGAAAATAACTACTTAGACATGCAGATGTGCTTTAATCCAGATGTGATTTAATCCACTTATCTATACACAGGCCAGAAGACAAGTCCACGTGTTGGATAGATACATCAAAAGTAACACTTCATGAAAATTGAACCTTGTATTACAATTTAAACTCCAAGTTAAACTCTTTGCTTCCAGCTATGAATTTCCATTGAAAACAAAGATTAACCCTAGGTAAAATCACACATTAAATATAAATATAAATCGTCACATTTTATTAAAATAAATAATCATCAAATATTAATAAGAGACAATAATATTGACTGTATAATCAATCTAAAGGATTTGGTTTCCGCAAACATCCAAGATCCTTATTTTTGCTGGAACCAACAGAGATATGGAAAAATATGAGAAATATTAATCCAAGTCCACCGGCCCTCTTGCACTACCTAATAATAAGCTACACCTGATTCTAATAATAATTGCTTCTTCATGCGCACCCTTCTCATGCATTAATCCGACCATCATCGGGTTGCAACAATAGGACCACACCATTCCTCAATTTCTCCTCACTTGCAAACCATTGTTCGTTGGCATTAATAGAATTCCAATTGAAGTGACGTAGGAGAATAGTTGCCTCGGCATCAGAGATAACCAACAAAGTGGAAACGATTTTGGTAGCATTATGTTGACAGTCACGGACGTCGTTCAGACTTAAAACCATATATTTCATACGTCTTTTATTTTCATCATGATGGCTGCGTGCTATTTCCACCATGCTTTCATATCTCAGTTATTCATATTCATCAACCCCTTCATTTTCTCTTTCATCGCTTTTGCTGTCATATATCTCGTTATCATTGTACAATGCCATATTGGTAGAGATCGAGTAGATCAGAGTCTGAGAATATTTATTTTTGCAGCCTCGCAGAATCGAAAAAAACAAAACGTTCTGTCCGCTTCACTTTTTTGTACTTAATCAATCTTTGCTTAGCTAATATTTATAGTGATGTTCCTTAGCGTATATACCAAAAAATATTGAAGAGCCAACTTTGGTCATTATTTGCCTGCTTTTAAATGTAATTTAAAATAATGCTATTCTATTGTCATTATTACTTTCTCTGAGAAGAAGCATTTCATTTATTACCGATGGTATATGAGTTTCACACAAGACCATTGTTATTGTTGAATTGAGGCTTATGTGATCCAGAATAAGCATACGATAGAGGTTTATGTGTAAATTACATCATCAATCATTTTTCAACCCCTATCATTCGTCCATAAATGGTTGATGATGTGATTTACGGAAACCCCTATCATATACCATTCTCATTATTTTCATTTCCAAAAAAAAAAAAAAAAAATTAGTGATTTTTTTTGCTTTATGTGGAATTAATATGTAGTTTCTTTTTCTTTAAGTGGAATTAATTTCTTAGGTTTATCTTTAGTTACAATTTTTTCAAGCGTTTCTTTATTTCCTCGATAACTTTTTTACCATGAAGTTATTGATTCTTAAATTTAAAAGATGGTTTGTTTTATATTTTAATAAAAAAATTAAATTTTGTATATTTATATATATTGTGTACAATAATTTACATTTCAAATATAAAGTGTATAACAAAGATATGTAGAAAATTGAATAATATAACACTTATTCACAGAGATTATCCTGATTATACACTATTTGCGGAATGCATGCATAATACATAACCTCCTCTACCATTGATCATCAATTTGCGGAATTAAAAAAACATTCGCATGCGCACATTGAAACATCAATCACACATATCAACACAGTATGCAATCGGGAAAGCATACAACTGAAAACCCCGAACTATCTGTATATTATAATGATAGAGAACATGTAACAATACATAGTGCAATACTCCTCACAAGTACTCAGTACTATCTCCACATGCTACACACGAACTAGCTCAGATCTGAACAAGTCACGGGTTCAAATCTCCTCCACTGTTTGCTTGCCTCTACTGCGCAATCCAAGTTGAGAATAAATCAGATCCAAGTTCAAATTCGCTTGGCTTGTACTGTGAAATCCTCATTGGCAATCTCAATCAATGATTGTTCAAATATCATGCACAGCTATAGTCACAACTAATAGTAGTCCCACCCTTTCACCCACCTCTAACACTTGTCTCCACTGAACTGTCCATGCACTGAGTTAACTGATGTATTCTTTATTTGATTTATGAGTTAATAATTAGTGAATTAATTAATAATTAATTCACATCACTCATCACTAGTGTATTTGGCAGTTAGACTAAATACAACTAGTTCAACTAAGTCAAACTAAACACAACTCCATCAACTCCTCAATCAACTCCACCAAACTCAATCACTTGAGTTCTAATTGAACTCCATCATGCAATACCTCAACTAACCCATAGGAAAAGCATGTTTCCTTCTGGAAGTTGCATGTGCCACATCCGTAGCTTGAACTGAAGTGCTGCAAGAGGATAAGATAATGTTTATAGTCCAAATATTATTAAGAGCTAATAATATTCGACTCTTCTATTTTTTGACTGGTAGTCTAAAAATAGACTCTGCCCATATGTCTAAAAATAGAGGTCCATCTATTTTTACCAACATGACCAATCATCCATAAATAGCATCCTGCAACTCATAGACCATGATCCATATGTCTAAAAATAGACATAGTCTAAAAATAGACTTTGCACCAAAAATAGCCTGTGGGCCCACTTAGTGAAAGCGACTTCTTTTCACTAAGCTCCATCATCTTGTTGCATTTTCACCACTCCCTCTCAACAAGATATGGATTATCTGAAACCCCTATCCTGCCTCTTTGGTATTCTAATTTTCTCCTGGTGAGCGCCTTTGTCAAGATATGAGCATCCTGATCCTCCGTGGGAATGTATGAAAGTAACATGATTCTCCGCTACACACAATCTCTAATATGATGGTACCTGATGTCGATGCGCTTGGATCTATCATGAAATACTGGATTAGCTGAGAGTTTAATGCAACTATGGTTATCACAATAAATCACAGTATGCTCCAAGTGTGACCCAAACAACCCGACCAGGATCTTCCTCATCCATATAGCCTCGCTTGCAGCCAAACTTGCTGCCATATATACTCGACCTCTGCTGAACTGAGTGCCACAGATCTCTGCTTCCTACTGTACCAAGAAACTGTTGTCGACTCGATACTGAAGATCCCTCCAGATGTGCTCTTTCTGTCCGTTGGGCTCCCTACCCAATCTACATCTGTGAAGCCACATAGCTTCACCTCATCCTCCTGTCTGTACCACAATCCAGATCCCGATGTGCCTCTGAGATAACGCAATACATGCTTGCCTGCCTTCCAACAGAGCTTGGTTGGCTTAACCATAGCTTGTGAAAACTGGTCAACAACATAGAAAATATCGGGTCGTGTATTGACCAGATACATAAGAGACCCCACAAAAGTAGCATCCTCCTTCCTCCAACCTCCAGGAAGAGGAGTATCAACAGACTTGCAACCATGCATGTTGAACTTCTCGAGTATCTCCCGGGCATACTTACCTTGAGAAACAAATATTCCATCACTACGCTGCCAAATTTCCAATCCCAGGAAATAATGAAGGAGGCCCAAGTCCTTCCTCTCAAACTCTCTAGCAAGATCCTCCTTGAATGAAAGTATCGATAGCTCATCTCCCGTCAAAATCAAATCATCTGCATAAAGTACAATGATCAACAACTTACCCTCCACCATAATCTGGTATAGGTTAGGATCTGCCTCACTCTTGGAGAATCCAAGTTCAGTGAAACAACTGTCTATCCGTGTGTACCAAGCATGAGGTGCTTGTTTCAACCCATACAACACTCTCTTGAGCTTGCACACATGGGACTCGCTACTGAAAATCTCAAAACCTTCGGGATGCTCTATGTACACCTCCTCCTCAATGACTCTGTTGAGGAATGCAGTCTTCACATCCATCTGATGGATGTGCCACCCCATCTGCACTGAGAGAGGAGGAATCGTCTGTATGGAAGAATACCTTGTGACAGGTGCAAAGGTATCCTCATAATCGATCCCCTGTATCTGTGAGAAGCCTCGGCAACAAATCTTGCCTTGTACTTCTCCACACTCGCGTCAGCTTCCTGCTTCACTTTGTAGATCCATCTCGAACCCACCAGTAATTTCCCCTTTGGTCTTGGGACAATCTCCCATGCACTGTTTCTGACAATCGAATCATACTCTTCCACCATGGTATCTACCCATGCAGGATCCTCCACAGCATCCTCGAAAGAGGATGGCTTAGTCACGACACATTTGCTCACAAGAGCCATGTATCTAGTGTACTGAACAAGTGATTGTCTCTGTCTGCGCTGTGTTGTAGGTGGTCCTACAACCTTCTCTACATCTTGAGCCAGTCGCTCAGCTTCTGTAGTGCGCTTTCGCCCTCTGATGGTTGGCGTTGCATGAGTGGTCTCTTCCACTCCATGAGCTTCATCTTGTGGCTAATCCACATCCTGAAGCTCATCCTTAGGAACTAATAGCTCTTCATCTGCATGCAAGTGTGGCTCCCTCTCAAGTGAACACTTCATGGCTTTCTCCTCCTGAAATTTGATATCCCGTATCACAACAGTCTTGCGACTGTCTGGAAAATACAAACTATAGTTGTGGGGTGTATCAGTGTACCCCACAAATATCCCAACCTCTGCGGTAGGCTCCAGCTTCTTCTTGGCATCCTTCGTCACATGCATGTAAACAGGAGAACCAAAAATCCTCAAAAGAGAAATATCAGGCCTCTTATTAGAACAAGCCTCCTTGGGTGTACTCATGCCAAGTATATTGTGAGGACAACAGTTCTGCACATATACTACAGTATTGAATGCCTCCGCCCACAATTGAAGGGGTAGGCCCTGATCATGCAACATCGCCCGTGCAGCACCCACGATCGTTTTTTTCTTCCGCTCAGCACCTCGTTCTGCTGTGGGTTATGGGGAGCTATGAGCTCTCTTCGAATCCCTTCTATGCTACAGAAATCCTTGAACTCGCTAGAGATGAATTCACCACCATTGTCGCTCCTAAGATCCTTCTCCTTCTTCCCCAATTCCTTCTCGACCAGTGCTTTGAACTCACAAAACTTTGAGTATGTCTCGCTCTTCTTCTGCATGAAGAAGATCCACCACTTTCGAGAGAAATCATCAACAAAGATCAAATAGTACTTTTTCTTTGCTGTCGAAGATACTAAGAAAGGTCCACACACATCTGTGTGAATTCTCTCAAGGATCGTCGTGGCACGACTATCCTTCTCGTGAAAGGTGGCTTTCACAAATTTTCCCAAAGTACACCCCTTGCACTGATCTGATTGCGCAAGAGTGCCTTTAGGAAGCCCAATAGAAATTTGTTGCAGTATCTTCAAGGCTCCATGGTGAAGGTGGCCAAATCTCCGGTGCTACAGCTCGCCATCATCCCAGCTCACCAATCATTTTACCTTGCATGCCATTGCTGCGGAGTCATCTACATGCAATTGATAAAGGTTCTTGACTCAAACCCCTATCTTCCAGGTTTCTCTAGTTGTCTTAATGTCCAGGAAAGCCTTTCCCTCACTGAAGACAACATCATATCCCTTGTCTTCTAGCATCACCATAGAGATAAGATTCTTCTTCAATCCTGTAACATGCATCACTTCCTTCAATACGAATGGTTTACTAGACTCCCTCTCAAGGGAAATGGTACCGATACCGGTCGCACTGTATCTACCATCATCGCCCATCTCGATGTGCACTCCAAGATCTTTCTCATCCAGATCAGAAAACAAATCTTGATCTCCTGTCATGTGAAAAGATGCACCACTATCCAAGAACCATACCGATCCCATCACACTTGATACCAAGCATGCGATCAGTGAAAAATCCAACTCAAACTACGAGGCTAAGGCCTCTCCCATTACATATCTAGCAGCTTGCTTATTTTTTTCTTCTGCGGACAATTTGTGGCATAATGTCCGTGCTGGTGACAGTGAAAGCACTTCACCTTGGACATGTCCTGCTTCTTTGTTAAGAAATTTACTACATAACATAAATAATTACTGAGAGGAATAAATATAAAAATAACCAGCAACAACCTTAAACACATAAACACAAATGTTTATTCGTGAAAACCCCAAATCCGGGTAAAAACCCAACCTAATAAGATCTCATTCGCATTTACCAAAACCCTGGCCAATCTGACCAAGTGAGCCTTCACCCCTCACCTCCAGGTCTTGCATTACAATGAAGTCTTTCCAGCCTTTTATAAGCTCCATTACATATAATACCACAGGCAGAATACTATGGGTGCACAATACCATGTGCCCCAAAACCATCACTATTTAACCTGGTCAACTTTGACTCTATCCTGAGTCAAGTTTACTTAATAATTCCCCCCTTAAACTTGACTTGGGGTTCCTTGACTAACTCCAACCAAACTTGCTAAATGAGACAATCCCGCTCACTCTAGCTCTTACCCCCCTCAGAGTTTTTACTCGGAGTATTGTTAACCCAACATTCCCCTATCACCTAGGTCTAACTCAGACTTTACCAGTGATCACCGAGGGGTACACATGCCTTACCAGGTCTTACAGTATTATGCCCATTTACATGCAATAATTTCGACTTCATTAATTTTTTTTTTGTTTATTGCTGCTGCGATTCTGATCCATCCTCTCTCAATTTGATTTTCTCAAAAACTTCTATCAAACCACTCCCACTACGAGCCCGACAAGAACCTCGTAGATTCTAGCACTAGTGGCCTCACGTAGTAGAAAACGAACAATTTTCGAAGTCGCATGAACAATTTTCTTCTGCTGACCTTCTTTAAATAGTCGCATGAATCTCGAACAATTCGCCAGCATGTTCCAAACTAGTAAATATTGCAAATGCACTGCGATCCCTGGCAGTTACCGCATTACCTTCCGCACATTCTCCTCGAGGTTCTTCCGTGTATGATTGTTCCACCATTATTTTCTAGACCCAAATCTGTAAAAAGGTTGCGTTGATCTCATCAGGCACTATAAACCCCTGGCATCAAAGAATCCCTTTGAAGCCAATATCTGGCTCCGATACCAGTTGTTAAGAAATTTACTACATAACATAAATAATTACTGAGAGGAATAAATATAAAAATAACCAGCAACAACCATTAACACATAAACACAGATGTTTATCCCGGAAAACCCCAAATCCGGGTAAAAACCCAACCTAATAAGATCTCATTCGCATTGGCCAAAACCCTGGCCAATCCGACCAAGTGAGCCTTCACCCCTCACCTCCAGGTCTTGCATTACAATGAAGTCTTTCCAGCCTTATATAAGCTCCATTACATATAATACCACAGGTAGAATACTGTGGGTGCACAATACCATGTGCCCCAAAACCATCACTATTTAACCTGGTCAACTTTGACTCTATCCTGATTCAAGTTTACCTAATATTCTTGCCTTTCGCACCTGAATGGAAGCTTTCTTGTTCTTCCCCTTCTTTGCATTGGCAGCCAAAGCGCAATTTTATTCATCAGATGCCTTTGATGAAGATTCGTCCCTGGTATTCCACCTGATGTCCTCTTGCACAAGATTAGACCAAAGTGTCTCCCATCCTGGCAATCTCTCCCAACCATTGACAAAGTCCTGATAAGAATGCCAACTCTTTGGAAGAACAAGGTGAGCCAATATCACCAAGTCCTCATCATCGACAGTCACGCCCACGCTTCCTAGCTCATCCCGGCATTGGGTGAACTTTGTGAGATACTTGGGACTACTATCTCCTTTCTCACACTTAATGTTTCTGAGTTTATCCTTGAGTGCCAACTTCCTCTGGTCGCTCTTGCTTTGGAATAAATCTGTCAACTCTTTCCACATCAAGTATGGAGAAGCCTTTCAATGTAGGCTGGATACAATGTGATCCTTCATGCCCTCCAACTGAATCCTTTGACACTTTGTTGTCTTCTTTGCCAAGCCTCAACTTGATCAGCATCACTAGGCTTTGGGACCTCAGCATCTATGAACTCCTTCAACCCATTTTCATCTAACACCGCCTCCATCCTGTCTTTCCATGCAATATAATTCGACCTGCCCTCAAGGGCATACTCCAATCGCAATCCGTTGAAAGACATTTCAACTTCGACACCAAGAAAACACTGCTGCAAATTCGAATTCCACCAGCTCAAAACTCAACCGCTTCTGATCTAAAATTCGCGAGAAAAAATTATTTCTTGTACAGAGATTGACTGTATGGGCATTTACCGGATATCTCATCTTCAAAAAGAAGAATGAATCAAGAGGCTACCTGGCCCGATTACAGACTCTGCCTGAAGAAATAAAATGTAATCACTTTCAGAATAATAGATCTGATGATCAACCTCGCTCTGATACCATGTATAAATTTGAATAATATAACACTTATTCACAGAGATTATCCTGATTCTACACTATTTGTGGAATTCATGCATAATACATAACCTCCTCTACCATTGATCATCAATTTGCGGAATTAAAAAAACAATCGCATGTGCACATTGAAACATCAATCACACATATCAAAACAGTATGTAATGGGGAAATCATACAGCTGAAAACCCCCAACTATCTGTATATTATAATGATAGAGAGCATGTAACAATACATAGTAAAATACTCCTCACAAGTACTCAGTACTATTTCCACATGCTACACACAAAATAGCTCAGATCTAAACAAGTCACGGGTTCAAATCTCCTCCACTATTTGCCTACTTCTACTGCGAAATCCAAGTTGAGAATAGATCAGATCCAAGTTCAAATTCCCTTGGCTTGTACTGTGCAATCCTCATTGGCAATCTCAATCAATGATTGTGAAAATCTCATGCATAGCTATAGTCACAACTGATAGTAGTCTCACCCTTTCACCCACCTCTAACACTTATCTCCACTGAACTGTCCATGCACTAAGTTAACTGATGTATTATTTAGTTGATGTATGAGTTAATAATTAGTGAATTAATTAATAATTAACTCACATCACTCATCACTAGTGTATTTGGCAGTTAGACTAAATACAACTAGTTCAACTAAGTCAAACTGAACACAACTCCATCAACTCCTCAATCAACTCCACCAAACTCAATCACTTGAGTTCTAACTGAACTCCATCATGCAATAGCTCAGCTAACCCATAGGAAAAGCGTGTTTCCTCCTGGCAGTTGCATGTGCCACATTCGTAGCTCGAACTAAAGTGCTACAAGAGGATAAGATATTGTTTATAGTCCAAATATTATTAAGAGCTAATAATATTCGACTGTTCTATTTTTTGAATGGCAGTCTAAAAATAGACTCCACCCCTATGTCTAAAAAAAGAGGTCCATCTATTTTTACCAACATGACCAATCATCCATAAATAGCATCCTGTAACTCATAGACCATGATCCATATGTCTAAAAATAGACATAGTCTAAAAATAGACTTTGCGCCAAAAATAGCATGCGGGCTCACTTAGTGAAGGCAACTTCTTTTCACTAAGCTCCATCATCTTGTTGCATTTTCAACAAGATATTAAACCTTGATTCTTAAATTTAGAAAATGGTTTGTTTTATATTTAAATAAAATATTAATTTTTGTACATTTATTTATATTTCTTATAATAATTTACACTTCAAATAGAAATTGTAGAACAAAGATATTAAGCATAGTCTATAAATAATAGTGTTTTGCATTTTATCACACTCATAATATCATTATTTAGAAAAATATAGGTGACGCCATGCCATGAACACCAATGTTATGGCTACCCTCTCACCCAACATAGAAAATAGCTATGGTAGCCATGGTTAGGATAGAAAATGTATTTATCCCAAAGCATAAAGTCAAGATATTAATCTTAAATGAAAAGTATAAAATTAATAGATAAGAAACAATAGAAAGCAATAAATTTCTAGTTGAAATATCAACATAAAGTGACATGTTTCCATACAGTCATTATCTTCACTTTTTCAACAAATAGAGATTGATGAGATCCATAGCAACTTCTTTTATTTGTAACTTATGTTGGGGGATACAAGCTTGCCTTGCCTTGTAGAGTTTTTGAGGTATTTGTGGAAGGGAGTGGTGTTGTGGCACTACACACTTTCTCTACTCATAAAATTTCAAAAGGGATACGACATTATTCCTAACTTTGCAACTATCAATTTGTACTTCTATCCCATTTAGGAAGTAGCCTTCAACCCTTCTAGCTTTAGTCTAGAAAAACCTATTTTCTCCTCCTCAAAAATTAGCTAACCAAGATCATTCAATATTATGGTATGAAAAAATAGTAACAAATAGTCACGAAAAATGGGTACCCACAAATAGTCATGAAATCATATCTACCTTATGTCACATGTATCATTCATTGTTAAAAGATCACCAATTACCAATTAGTAGACTCTACAAGGGAATTCCTATTTTTTATTCCATGTAATATTTCCCAAGTCAAAGCATATCAACACAATTAATTGGCATTAAAATATTAGATGCTCCTAGAAGTTTTCCATGTTTTGATTCCCATGCTCGTGCTACTTCCACTTTCCATCTACTCAATTTCATAGATAACCTGACCATGAAATAAAGAATAACATTTGAGAAAGGAGTAGAAGCAAAGTTAACGAAATCTGAAAACCAAAGGGAAAGCACATAAGGCAAGCATAAATGATCATCAAGGTGGAAGGCAGAGCAATTAGGCAATTTTGTAGCAAATGGTTTAGGGAATTGTGGCAACACTCATTCACAATACCAAAAAAATGTCAATACCAAGTGTTTCTATTAGACTAAAAAATTAATGTTAAGCAAGTAATTGTAGAGGATGCTAGCAATTCTTCATTATGAAAGCAATTTCCTCACAAATATGCTTTTTAGTCCTAATTTTTGTGCATCCCCGCCTCAGGAAGAGGCCAAATAATATTTTCAAATTGTTCATTGCTACCAAAAAACATTCCCAAGATTTTACACACTCGAGGAGAAATATATTATAACATTTTCCTTCAAGGTTTAGGTTTGATTTTTAATTCCCGTGTCGCGATTAATACTACACATTGTATTGATAACTATAGGTCCTACTAGCTTATAGAAGGGACAAATAATACCAGTTAAGATTGTTCATTACACTGTAACCAAGAATTCCTACCCTATAGAAGATGGTGATATATTTATTGAACTATGAATGAGCTTGAATTATAGTACCCTTACACTGTATAGGCTAAACCCAAGAATAAAAAAAAAATTCAAGAAGGAAATAGATGAAATGGTGGATGCAGGAATCATCTTTCCAGTATACAAAGCATAATGGATCAACGCAATAGTCATCCAGAACAAAATGGCCGCTATGGAAATAAGGGTCTGTGTATAGTACAACAACCTTAGCAATGCTTATGCCCATGACCCATTCCCCACGCCTTTTAATGATGAGGTCTTGTATAATGTTGCGGGAAATGAAACCTAATCCTTCACAGATGGGTTCTCAAGGTACCATCAGGTTTGAATAACAAAGGACGACAAGTAGAAAACAATGTTCACCACAGAATGGGGCTCGTATGCATACCAAATCATGCCTTTTGGCCTAAAGAATGCGCCTCTTGTGTTCTCTTGAATTATTATCAATGTTTTTAGAGACTACATTCACCGGTTCTTGGAGGTATACATGGATGGTTGGATAGTTTACAATCTATTGAAGAAGCATTCTAGCTTACTTAGAGTAATGTTCGATTAGTGCAGACAACTATAAATCTCCCTAAACATGAAGAAGTGTATCTTTGCAGTTATGTTTGGCACGTTGTTGGGATACATCATTTGCAAAGACAATGTTTGTGTGGACCCTGCAAACACCATGTTTTTGTGGACCAATTTTGCTTCCCATATACACAATTTTCGCAGAAATAAAAAATCCAGAGATCTATTAGACATACGTTCTACCATACCTTTACCATGAATTATTTTAAGGCCTTTCTCTACAATATTTCCAAGCCTTTGATGCCATACCATGGTATTTTCTCCAGAGACCACTAGATTTTCTGCTCCACTTTTAGGAACCACAAAACTATTGCACCCATTGATAACCCTGCTACCTTGAATCTTGTACAGAGCTCCAATCCAAACTCCCTGCATCAATACCAGTGATCCTCGAACCATCTTGTAGGTATATTTCTCGAACACTCTTTTTAGACCTACAACATCCATCTTTCTTACATAAATTAGATTTCTAACCAATTCAGGAATATGCAGAGCACCCAAAAGTGTTCTAATCCTTCTACCTTGCAACTTCAACTTGACTTTTCCATGACCAACAATTCTTGCCTTCTTGTCATCCCCTAAGAAGACATCATCACCATCATATTTCTCATACTTGCGTAACCACTCTCTATGGGGATTAAAGTGAAAGGATGCACGCGAGTAAATAAACCATGACTCATGATCTACATGTGTACTTCAAGAAGAATCTATGTACACATCCCCACCTTCATCTCAGGTGGTTTCTCGCACTGCAGAAGGAGCATCATCAGATTCCTTTCCTTTCTCAGAAACTTTAGATTTACAGTCCCTTTTGAAGTGCCTTTCCTTTCCGCATTTCCAACACACCTTTACAGGTTTTCCTGGAGATTTAGATCTCCTTCTAGATTTAAATCTGCCACTTCACGACTTATTTTTATTTATGTTTTGAAACCGTCCTCGTACAGACAAGGCATCACCATTTTGAACCTCCATATTTTTCCATCTCATCTCCTCTGACAACAAGGATGAGACTATTTCATCAAATCACAACGTAGTTGCATTGATACATATTGCGACAACCAAGCTGCCCACGAATCTGGTAGAGAGCACAACAAATGGATGCATCTATCTTCATTTGAAATTTTAATATCAACAGATAGTAACTGGCCTGCCAAAATATTAAAGGCATTCATATGCTCTGTCAATGAGTCTCCGTATTTTATCCTTAGGTTATACAACATTTTTTGTAGGAATAGTTTATTCACCAGAGACTTAGATTGGTACAATGTCCCTAACTTTTCCCACAAAGCCTTCGCTGAAGCTTCCCCTGACACACAATTGTATTGTGCTCTTTGCTTTCCGATCCAACTTCGCCAAGTCTTGAACTGACATTGTTGTTGGTTTAGTACCTAGATGTATCGCGATCACTAATATTTATCCACTAGTAGATCCTCCATCTTCAGTTTGCACAACTCAAAACTTTAACCATTAAATTTCTCAGTCTCTATCTTTACATTGCTCACCATCTTCTTTCACCATAAGAATTGATCGTGCAGATCTCCTACTGAATAGGGTCTACCACATGCACGAGAAGAAAACCCCTCAACAAGAAAAGGCATCCCTGATTGAACTATTTGAAGCCTCATTTCCAATAAATTTGCTCATTGTTCTAGAGCCAATCATTATCCCTCCCACTCCTCGGTTTCTCAAAACCACGCAGCCTGCAACTTCCCCACAAGGGTGTTACACTAAAATTTATCACCATGACTATTTGCAGTTAGTATGGCTCCGTCAATAGTCATATTTTCCTCCTTGGCAAGTCTTACACCTCTGCTCCTCATGTCAAACTCCAATAAAGAGAGAAAGTCCTTAAAAAGTCAATTAACTCTGGTTACGCAGTTTCTCTTAGCCTTACCTGCGTGTACGCACCTCCAGTTCATAAAACCTGCGTACTTATACGCTCTGTATATAAAGGAGTGGATGCGTACTCCTATAAAGGTCAAAAGGCGCAAGTTTCACTTCAAAAAAGTTACTTGTGGTCATTTCTAGAGCATTCTAGAAGATGGTTTGACGTGGATTGAGCGCCTCCAGATGGTTCATGCATCCCAATGAAAGAGGAACTTATCCCATGAAGAGGGGAGATATCCCATTGAAGGAGGGACTTATCCCATTCTTGGTGGACCTGATTAACTTCCTTCAAAGCACTATAAATACAGGCATTGGGTCAGAGGGAGGGGAGGTTGAAAGCTGAACATTCCTAAGGGTAGATGCTGTTGAAATTAGGACTCCCTTTTAGAGCTTGAGAGGAGAGATTCCAATCCTTTCTTAGTTTCATTTGGAAGTGGGTGAACTGATCAAATTAAAGGAGAACTCTTGCTGGACCCTGGGAGGGACTTGCACAACACCATGTCACTGGTTGTAATGGTTTCTTTTGTTTCCACTTAATACAATTAAGCTCATTTTTCTTAACAAGTTGTTATTCATAATTTGTTTCATATACTCCTTGGTCTTTATGATGAATATGTTTTATTTTATGAGTTATTCAGGTGCTATGTAATCGTTTTCTTGTTAGTGAATGCAGGTTTCGAAGAGAAGGAGGAGCTCATCTGGATCGGAGAGGCTAGATTGCTACGAACAGTGTGGGACTAAAGGTATGTTTTAAACACCTGACTACTTGTATTCTAAATGCATATTTAGAGAAAGATAGTGTTTAATTGTCTTGTTTGTCACTAGAAAGCCTTAGCTTCTAGGGAGGTCGGTTTTGTTCGCAAAATTGACTCTTTCCACATGACAAAATGGCAACTCCGCTGGGGAACTCCATGATTTGAATGATTTCTCCTTTGTGTGAAACTTTGATTTGAGAAAAGTCGTTTTCTTTCTGGTTTTTGGCTGTTTGACTGTGCATTTTGGTGGAATAGCTTAGGGTTAAGTTAGATTTTAGTTTTTCTTGGTTTTGCTAGAAGTACGCAGCCTCTCCGTTAAGCATAGTGCGTACCTGTACGCACTGTAGCTTTGTACACAGAGCGTACACGCACCTGTGCAAACAGGTTGCCTGCATACCCTGTCAAAGTTGAGAAAATTTCAATTTTTTCCTTTTTGCCTCTTAGATTTTGTTTATAAGTTGTTTTTACTACCCATATCCACTGGTTACCTGCCAGAAGTCTTCATCTAAACTTGTTTCATCAGTGTCAAGAGTTTTAGTGAAATGCATAAGAGGTTCTAGCCCTAGGGTTTGATTTTTGCATTGGTCCTGTAGTGACTTTGGCTTTAGAAGTTGTAAAACCTTGGATATCCCTGGTCTTTTCAGCCTTCTTAGGATTCGGACCTTTCATAAAATCTACCTTTGTGAGAAACCTACCTTTGTGTTGTCTCTTTGCGGAATTTCGAAAAAGTTTGTTGATTAAATTGTGAATTTCATTCTTAAGAAAAAGAACAAAAGATTTTGATTTTTGTTTTTGACTAGTTTATGATTCTGCATGAACTAGTCCTTGGTTAAATCATGACTGAGTAAAACATCCTGGAATCATACTTTGTAGGCTTTGGCCTCATTAGATTTGCTTATTAGGTGAATTTCTCTTTGATTTTCTTTTAAGTAAAATTGATTTGATTGTCTTAGATTTTTAAAATTTGATTTTTGTTAAGTAGGAAAAAATCCAAAAAATCTCTTTTGAAGAAAAGTTTGTTTTAGTAGCATTTGAGTCTTTGAAAAGAAAAGGAATTTTCGTGAAATAATTAGTGGTCATGTGTTGTATGCTTTGGAAAAGATAAAGAGATTTTTTCTTTGATTTTCATTGCCAAGAAAGTTGTCTTTATATCGATTTTGCATTCTCCAACTCTCTTAGCTAAGGAATTCATTGAAAAAGAAAATTAGTATAAATCATCCTAGGTGCATCTTTTTAGTGGATTTTAGTCGAGTCTTCACACCATCAGTTTCATCTCCGCTACCTTTTGTCCTAAAGAAAAGCCATAAAATTAACGCTTAAAGTAAAATCAACTTAGTAACTTTTTATTTACTAGGGCTCTGAAACACCAATATAGATCAGGCTAGTGTTTTGGAGTAGGAGAGTAATTAACTCTCCAAGACAGTAAAACCAAACAAGTAGCTTATCTTGTTGTAGGATAAATCCAACTGTTTCATTTGTACTCTGGGAAAGCTCCTCTTAAAGGAGAAGCACGAGACCGTGTCCGAACCAGTGAGGGGATCAATCCTCCTTCATTGGGAAAGACGCCAGATACGCACGTACTACAAACGGTAAACCTCGGATTATTGTCGAGGAGCCTGGGGTCACTTGTCGTTAAACCTTGGATTATTGCCAAGGAGCCGACAAGGGGATTGAGCTTGTTACTCTGCCCTTGCGTGCTATCGGTTCGTAGACTATTCCCCCAGGTATATTTGTTGCTGTTGGCAACGTTAGTGACCATTATCTTTAGGATTCTACCCAAGGTGACGGTGGAGGGAAGATCCCACTGTACCTGGAGTAGACGTCAGCTAGACTCACTTGGATTTTCTGGGGGGTTCACTTCACTCAAGACGGTTAAAGTGGAGGAACTAGGTCCAGTATATTCATTGAGCAGGTTGTCGGGGTAACTGTTCCACCCACCACTTCTGTACTGAATCCGGCGATGTTGGGTTTCATCACCAACTAGTGCTTTCGGTCCGGAAGGTTACTGTTTGTGTTTGGTTTGACGCCCTAGATTCTTTAGGCATGTGATTCGAATTTGTTTGATTCTTTAGAGACTTTAGCGGTTTGCTTTGAGATTTTACTTTGTTTGCGTGTGCAGTAGTTAAAATTTTTAACTGTGGCTGAATTACCGAGATAGTCCCGTAGACTTCGGGGCCAGTCTCCTGAGATTGTAACCGTGGCCGTTTTGTTGAGGAAGTCCCGTAGACTTCGGGGCCAACCTCCTGAATACGTCCCGGGTCATTACGAAGGTTTGAAGGTCCTTGTAACTCCTAGTGGCAGTAAAGTAGGTTCACCTGAAGAAGGAGAGTCTTCGTTGGTAGTTCATCCTGATTACCAAAGTCTAGAAATAGGTTATAATCCTGAAGCTATTGCAGTTTCTGAGCTTGCTGGTAGTTTTTCATCTACTAGTGATATAGGCGAAGAACCTGAGATATCTGAACCTGTTACTCCAACTTCTAGTGTTCCTGATTCACCTAGGGTAGAAAGAGTCATCACCGAAAATCTTCCTTCTGGTTTGATAGCTATTGAAGAACTTGCTCCAGAAGAAGAAATAGGCGTCCCTATCCCTGAAGATCAACCTACTATTGATCTAAGGGAGCGTGAATCCATTTTTTACAGTCCACCTAGAAGTACTACTTGGTATCTTTCGTTAACTAATTATTTGGACAACTCAGGGTCAAGTTTTTCTCCACCTCGTACTCCTTATCCACCCGGAGGTATTTATACTCCTGTAAATATGTCTGGTTAGTCGTCTATGTTTACTCAATCTCCTGAATCTTTCTTGTACGACGGTCCTTCTATTCCCGCTGGGTATCAATCACTTTCTGGTACTTTTGCGGGAGCATCTCCTCAACCCATTGAACATGGGTTATTAACTGGAAACAATGGTAATAAACCGTTGGGCGTAGGAGACATTTACATGATGTCAGGTTCAATTCCTAATTCTCAACCTCAAGGTGGCCAATTACCGCCTGGGGGGCAGCCTCAATTAACCCCTGGGGGGCAACCTCAAGGTACACAAATTGTGTCTGGGGGGCCACCTCAAGGACAGTATGTACCCATGGTACAATACATTCCTCAAGGTCAACCCCAGCCTCAATATGTACCCCAAGGTAAACCTCAGTATCAATTTATACCTCAAGGTCAACCCCAATATCAGTACTTATCTCAAGGGTATTTACCCGAAGGTCAGTACTCGAGTCAAGGTTATCAACCACCCCAAGGTCAATCTTATGTTCAAGGTACGAGAAATGTACCTTTCAATTATCAATCCTATCCTCAATCTGGTTATGGATCTCAATATCCTCAACCTGTTATGGGTCAATACCCCGGAATGAACATAGTGTGGGATCCATCGAAAATTCAACAGGTATTGCAGCCAAGTGTACAGTTGTCATCTCAAACTGGACAACCTTTAGTTTCTGGTTCACCCCAGCAACCAGTCCAGTCTAATGTTCAAACTTATGTACCTTGTTGCTGCTCATTCCACCATTGGAATGGTCTTAGTACAAGAAGACGAATTCGGAACGGAACATGTGATATATTACCTTAGTCGGACGTTAAATCGAACTGAGCTCAAATATTCACATGTGGAGAAATTGGCCTTGGCAGTCGTTCAGGCTGTCCAACGTTTTCGTCACTACATTCTTCTCCGTAAAACTACAGTCATTTCGGATTGCAACCCTATGATCTACATTTTGACTAAAAAATTGCTAGGGGGCAAGTAGTCCAAATGGATTGTTATCCTGCAGGAGTTCGACTTGGAATTTGAAAAATCTAAGTCTAAGAAATCTTTAGTTTTTGTAGAGTTGATGTGTGATTTCCCGCGTGCTGACATAGAAACTGTGGCAGAGGAACCCATTGCGGACGAATATTTGTTTCTCATCATAACTTTAGATCCCTAGTATGGGGATATAATCATCTATCTCCAGACCCAATCCTTTCGGCCCAAAGTTTCAAAGTCGGAACGTCGGAAAATTCGATTTCAGTCGCAACAGTACAAAATTATTGGAGATACTCTTTATCGCCATGGGGCAGACTTGGTTTTTCGCCATTGCTTAACTCACGAAGAAGCTAAAAGGGTTTTGAATGACTGTCACTCTGGAGCGTGTGGCGGTCATATGTCTGGGTATGCCACAGCCCAAAAGATATTGCGCGCTGGCTACTTCTGGCCATCCTTGTTTAAAGATTGTATTACTGCGGTCCGAAAATGCCACAACTGTCAAGTGTTTGATCGAAAGATGCGTGCTCCACCTACTCCTCTCCACCCTATAATTGTCGTTGGTCCTTTTGCCAAATGGGGTATCGATTTTATTACATGTAACCCTCACTCGGCCGGGGGGCATGCGTATATCATCCTTGCGGTTGATTATTTTACTAAGTGGGCCGAGGCGATGCCTACATTCGAGGTTGACAGCAAGACAGCTACAATTTTCGTATTCAATCATATAATTGCTAGGTTTGGTGTCCCACAAGTGATAATCACTGACCATGGGCGCCATTTTCGAAATGTTATGATGACAGAACTTACAGGCCAGCTTGGTTTGTGTCACGATAGTTCAACTCCTTATTATCCACAAGCAAATGGTCTGGTTGAGTCTATCAATAAAGTTTTAGTTATCATGATCCAATGAATCATTGGTATTCATCGGTCGAATTGGCACAACATGTTATTTTCAGCGCTTTGGGCATACCGAACCTCAGTGAAAACATCTACAGGGTTCACTCCTTTCCAGCTAGTTTATGGTTTAGAAGTTGTGCTACCCATTGAATGCGAAATCCCGTCACTGCAAATGGACATCGAGTTACTTCTAGCTACTTCTGAAGAGGAGAAGCGTTTATTCTACTTAGCTCAATTAGATGAGAATCGACGTGATGCCGCATTGGCAATCGAGACTCACGCAAAACGAATGAAAGCTCAGTATGATCGAAATGTGACCCCTTGAAATTTTTCGGAAGGAGACCTATTGTTATTATATGATCAAGCTAATGATAAATTAGGTGCTGGAAAATTCGTTCCTATGTGGCATGGGCCCTATATTGTCAAGCGAAAGTTTGCCAAAGGAGCCTATGAGCTGGTAAACTTTGACGGGGACTCTTTGGGTAAACCCAGAAATGGACTTTACCTAAAGAGGTATTATCATTAAAAGATGGGTATGGAGATTTTAGTTAAGTTAGGTTTTTATTTCTAGCTGGTGTGTTTGTTAATTTAGACAGTGTGCTTAGCTTAGAAAGTGTGTTTTCGTCGTTATTTCGGCTTATCTTGGTTTTACACTTAATGATGCAGATGTCGATGCCTCTCCAGACATACATTGGTTTTGTTGATGGTGCTTGTCGTAGTACACGGAATATCTCTTCTGCAGCTTGGGTTATTTATTCGCCCTCTGACGAGTTAGTTTCTATGCATGGGGTAAGCCTCGGTCAAACAACAAACAACATTGCAGAATACAGTGCAGTGATTGAGTTATTGTCTGAATCTATTTCATTTGGGATTTGGAGTTTGATAGTGAGGTTGGATTCTGAACTCGTTGTATTACAGCTTAATAGAGTGTATGCCATTAGAAATCCAATGTTATTAAGGTTATTTTTGAGAGTGCGTCTCTTGGAATGTGAGTTTGATTACATTGAATATCAACATATTCCAAGGTCTTTAAATACATTAGCAGATGAAATTGCTTCTCGAATGTTAAATAGACATTTGCAATAATCATACATGTAAATTTAAAAACATTTTATCATACATGTTTAACAAGATAAACCGATAATAATGATATATATATAGATAGGAGTGTGTCAAAAAATGCATCGTCTTCGATCATAGGTTGAAAAACACCTTATGATCGGCAAAAATGATAAGTAAAAAAAACCAAAATGTCGTATGTGTCTACAAAAATGACCATCTAAATCACTGGTGATGATCTCTATATGACACCACTACACGAGCTACCCTACACAAGAACCTTCTAAAAGGTCCTGGGACTCCGACTACATAGCGCTGAAGCCTGATAGGAATTCATCTATAGTAGTCTCTGGTATATCTGTCGTCAGACGCTCTAGATCTTGTTCCAACTCAGCAAAGGTCTCTGTAGCCTCGTCCTGTGGGACCGGTGCCGGTGCAACTGGTTGTCTCCTCTCGAAAGGCCGGAGATTAGCTGGACGTCGTGGGCCTACATCTGCATTTTGAGAATTATTACAGTCAGTTTTGAGACGATATAAAAACAAAAAAAGTAGATAATTTAAAAACTTGTGAAAATGAATTACCTGTGTCATCCCACTGTTCTCCCGGTGGAAGAATCATGTCCGTATCTCCACGAAAATCAACTCCGGCATAAGGAAAGTCCTGTACCGAAAAGACCTGGTCCTCTAACCAGTGAAAGTACTCCGGTCTAAATCGGACAACCTCCGTGCCCTCGTCAGGATGACGGGCCATCACCGCAACCCATCGCATCAACTTAGGCTCTCGAGGAAGCCCAACGTCAACAGTGAGATGCTGCGGGATCAGCATCGAAACCCTCTCTAGAGCAAAACTCACAACTAAAGGCCCATAACCAAAAGTCTTTAGTTGCCTGTTTTTTTCCTTAGTCAGTTGGCCCTTGAAATTGGCCAACACAGCATCACACCAGTTGAAAATGGTGCCTCGATAGCAGTCAATCACCATCCGCATCTGGGATCCAGTGGCAATGTGCAAAGCAGCAGCCCCGCAAAGTCTGGTAACTGTAAAGGCAATTACCATAAGTTCAGTTCGGGATATAGTTTTGATCTCTATCCCCCTCTCCTGGTTCTGATTATTGCACCACTCTAGATGGAGACTAGTGATGGACTGGCCACCCGGCCTAGTCCCGTACAGAGTCAATTGTTCGCCCCTCTTGGGCAAACCAGTGAGAAAATAAATGTCTGAGGGATCTATCTCGAGCTGGTGCCCTCCAATGTAAAAGCACTGATCTTGAACGTTCCACCTTTCAACCAGCCACTCTAGAAAGCGCACTTGGGCCCTCATGCTAGGTATGGCCCAGTATTTGTAAAGACTGCATGCCTTCAAAGCATCAATGGAAGGTTGGTGATTAATGGCGGCCAAATCAACATCTTCGTGTTCTCTCTCGCGCCAATCAAGCATGGTGGGCAATCTACACACCATAAAACATCTGTTAGAGTCCATAAAATTAAAATGTTTTGGTTCATTTTGGAGAAATGGGGGTTTGAAAATCCTCTCCACGGTGTACGAAACCCGCCTTTAGAGACAGGGCGTATGTACGCAGGTTCTCTTAAGGAAAGCTGCGTACGCCCGGCATTTTCCCAACTGAGAAAATGTCGGGGTACGCAGGTCACCAGTGGAGCACCTGCGTACCCCGAAAAGCGGACCTTGAAACCCCAAAGCCTCCAAAAAATGAAACTAGGGCCTAAAAACAAATTCTAAACGGATGGAAATGAAGAGGAGGATGTTGTAGAATACCTGATGAGACGACGTTCGATTTCGACGGTCGGATTCTCCGCAATATCCACGGGAAGTTTCTTGCCAAAAGCCCTTTTTCTCTCCTCAACAGTAAAATGGTAAAAATGAAATGGTAAAAGCCCTTTTTATAGGTTTTTTGAGTAAATAAATGTTAAATTTGTTTATTTTCCACCGTGAAAAGGTATTTTTCAAAGTATTTTTATCTATCTTTAAACAGGTATGAGTAATGTGTTGGTTTTTGTGCAGGATAAAGGATTTTCAGGGAAAACTGTCATTTTTCACAAACAATAACATCAGAGTCATCTTTTAAGCCCTTTTCTGACTCCTAAAACATGAAAAGATTGTCGAGCGTTTCTTTTACACGTTAAAACGAAATTAAAAGATGGTCCCCTTATAGCCCTTTTTCTGACCGTAAAAACAGGAAAAGATTGCCGGATTTTTGTCGTTTCAAATTCGATACTGGAAATGAAACGACGTGTCCTTGATCGCTTTTTACTTTTCATGTCAAAGACACTAACTATGAAAGTACTCCTTGGTCGTAAAAGATCAAGCGGTTCTCTCAAGTATTATTTTATACTTTTTCGGGTTTGGGAGACACAAATTTACGAAAAAGTTCAACCCTGGAGTCTTCTTAAGTTTTTTCAGACTCTCTAAAATTGAAAAACACCGAGTTTCTCCTATACTGGACTCGTTAAAATTTCACAGTAAAGGACATGTTCGATTACAAACAGGAACGAACCACTCCTTCTTAGGGTTCGAATCTAAACTAAGTTGGACTCATTCGAAGGATGAGCTTATAATAAAGCATATGTTATCCTCCTCAAGCTTGTAAAAAATAAAGAGGTACTTGCCAGAAATGGTGGGGGAAAAGAGAGAAAAATGAGCCTATTTGTTATCCTTTGTCTCAGAAGAAACCCTATCACCACTCTTGAACACGACACTTTTCATTCACCTGGGTTGGGAAATCCTTTGCCTCACAGTTGATTGAACCACATTGAAAGTCTTTAGCCGGGTATTAACTTTGGGTCAAATGTCACCAAGCCATCTGTTGTGTCGTTATGTGTTCAAGAGGTTGTTGTAAATAAACCATTCATCTGCAAAATATCTGTCATCCATCTTGACCATCCCTGAGTCAGTCCTTACATCTACATTTCTTCAACTTGATTTATGATTTCGTGTTGTGGGCTTGCCTACGACGGATCGCTTTCTATCGACATCAGCACATTATCTAGAAAGATGATCTAGAAATCGTCAGTACCTTGAAATCCGCATGCATCAATGGCAGATTTCTCGCCTTCGACGATAGTTTACATCATTGACTTTCGATCGAAGGATTCCGTGACATGTTCGACATCAGCGCATTCATTCACATCTCATGGATTGTACTGGGTACTTTGAGAACCATTGACATCACTGGTGGTCTCTCTCACACTTGTTAACGATTTACATCATTGACTGGTAATCAAGTGGTTTCTACCATGCTCGACATCAACTCATTTATTCTTATGGATAGAATCGTACTATTTCGGGAAGTAGAAATGAAGACCCTGGATCTAGTTTCCACCATCCAGGCTGCGAGGAGTTTTGTATTCATTGTATAGTAGACTAACTATAAACAGATGGCTGCATCCATACTGTGTCTACATAAGTCTATGATTATGATGTACTAAGAAATCATTCCTGTATCAGAGCAGTAGTTAGTTTGTTAGTTAAAGTTTTTGATCTGAGTATGGGAATGCCTACCTCAGTGATGATATGATCTCATAAATGTATTTTTTGTTGAATACTTGCAGGTTCCAACCGGGCTCTCTACAAGATAATCCTTGAAATGATAAAGTACTTCACCCTTCCTAGATGATATGAAACCCTAAATCTACTACAGGCTTCGCACTTTAGGGGGCAATCTGTTACACTAAAATTTGTCACCATGACTATTTGCAGTCAGTATGGCTCCGTCAATAGTCATACTGTCCTCCTTGGCAAGTCTTACACCTCTTCTCCTCATGTCAAACTCCAAGAAAGAGAGAAAGTCCTTAAAAAGTCAATTAAATCTGGTTACGCAGTTTCTCTTAGCCTTACCTGCGTGTACGCACCTCCAGTTCATAAAACCTGCGTACTTGTACGCTCTGTATATAAAGGGGTGGGTGCGTACTCCTGTAAAGGTCAAAAGGCGCAAGTTTCACCTCAAAAAAGTTACTTGTGGTCATTTCTAGAGCATTCTAGAAGATGGTTTGACGTGGATTGAGTGCCTCCAGATGGTTCATGCATCCCAATGAAAGAGGAACTTATCCCATGAAGAGGGGAGCTATCCCATTGAAAGAGGGACTTATCCCATTCATTGTGGACCTGATTAACTTCCTCCAAAGCACTATAAATACAGGCATTGGGCCAGAGGGAGGGGAGGTTGAAAGCTGAACATTCCTAAGGGTAGATGTTGTTGAAATTAGGACTCCCTTTTAGAGCTTGAGAGGAGAGATTCCAATCCTTTCTTAGCTTCATTTGGAAGTGGGTGAACTGATCAAAGTAAAGGAGAACTCTTGCTGGACCCTGGGAGGGACCTGCACAACACCAAGGCACTGGTTGTAATGGTTTCTTTTGTTTCCACTTAATATAATTAAGCTCATTTTTCTC
This sequence comes from Pinus tabuliformis, assembly GCA_031772625.1. Taxonomy (NCBI): domain Eukaryota; kingdom Viridiplantae; phylum Streptophyta; class Pinopsida; order Pinales; family Pinaceae; genus Pinus; species Pinus tabuliformis. The sequence continues at coordinate 528,976,512 of CM062813.1, read as the reverse complement.
AACAAGTTGTTATTCATAATTTGTTTCATATACTCCTTGGTCTTTATGATGAATATGTTTTATTTTATGAGTTATTCAGGTGCTATGTAATCGTTTTCTTGTTAGTGAATGCAGGTTTCGAAGAGAAGGAGGAGCTCATCCGGATCGGAGAGGCTGGACTGCTACGAACAGCGTGGGACTAAAGGTATGTTTTAAACACCTGACTACTTGTATTCTAAATGCATATTTAGAGAAAGATAGTGTTTAATTGTCTTGTTTGTCACTAGAAAGCCTTAGCTTCTAGGGAGGTCGGTTTTGTCCGCAAAATTGACTCTTTCTGCATGACAAAGGGAACTCAGGAAAATCTATTGATAGCAACCAATCCTTTTAAAGCAACAAGAAATAATAGCAGAGTCTCCGCCAGGAACAAAAATAGAGCTGACAACACTTGAGATAGATGGTTGGGGCCTCTTGGGGTGTTCGTTTTGAATTTTGGAATTTGGAGGGAAGAAAGGTCACGAATAGGTGGCGGGGATAATGGTTCAGGTTGCGGAGCTGATAACCAAAGGAAAGGGACAAGAACCGGGAGTGAATGGGTAATTGCGGCAAGGTGTTGGAAGAATACAAAAGAAATCGAGAAAGGGAAATAGGAGCCATCTGAGCGTGGAATCAGCCAAGCGGAATTGGCAGTGGGAATGTAGAGCAAAGGACAAACGGAAGAATATAGCACAAGGAAGAGGCCGACAAAGAAGTGGGTGAGAAAGGGTATGACTATCCTCTTATTTTCTTATTTCCATTCTCGTGAGTTGCATTAGTTGGAGATTTCCATGAAACTATAAGTTTCTATATGTGTAAAGAAAAATTCTATTGAAATACAAGACACTGGAATGAGATTTAATCCAATTATCTATGCAAGCATCACAAACCAATTTTTATCTAGTCTCTCTAGGTGATAAAACATGTTGAATAACTACATCAAAGCTAAGCCAGAATTGAACCTTTACCTAACTATGAAGAACTTGTTGCTTCCCACTATAGAATACAACCCCTTTAAACATTAAATTGAAAAAGATATAATGTAATTTATTAAACTTATGATGATGATGATGATGGTTAACGTCCAGTGAGACCAAAATGGTCTATCGGACCTATAAATTTCTTAGTTTTTAATTATCTGGCTCCTTGTCTTTCTTGGCGAGATTAGTGCTGTAGCTTTCTTTTTTTTCTCTACGATCTTCCAACTTCCTTTATCTTGCATCCCCTTCATCTCTTCTGGTTCTTGGGACATTGGTGTTTTAGCTTCGCGATCTATTTTGTTCATCCTTTTGAAGATAGTCGGAGAAGAAGTTTGGTCTAGGAGATCTACTTTACTGTTAAATGAAGACTTATTTTGTGCAGTCGAATCCTCATAATTGTTGATTTGTTGGGCGGAGCTTTCTCCATGTCTGTCTTGAGAGTTGTTTCTTTCCTGCACGATTTCTTGTGATTCAGAGTTTTCTCCAGAGTATTCTTCTTTGATGATAGTGTAGTGTTATTTTTGTGCTCCTTCCCACCATGTAGATCTGTGGTGGTTTTTTCTAGCAGAATTTTTCTGGGAGGCTTTTGGGCAATTTTTTACTAAATGCCCTGTCTCAAAGTAGGATCGACATCTGAAGAGGACACTTTCATAATCGAGTTTCTGGTTCCACACATAGTCTTTAATTGTTAGGTTTATTTCAGCTGGGAATCCGGCACTAAAATCCATTTCCACACAGATTCATGCATAGGTGGTTCTTGCATATTCCTCTATTTCTGGGCACCTGCAGTAAAATTTCCCAATTGCATCTCCAATGGCTTTTAGCGACGAGAGATTTCAAAGATGCAAAGTTAGGCTTGGCAATCTCACCCAAACTGGTGTTGAAGTTATGACTGTTGTAGAGGGATTGAATGATGGGTTCCATGGCTTCATGAATAGGCTTCATGCATGTCATAAGACCATTTAATATAACCTCCATAAATGAAATCACACATAAAATATAAATATAAATCACCACTTCTTATTAAAATAAATATTACAAACATATAATAATATTGAACTAGTAATCAATCACAACAATTTAGGTGCCATAAACCAAGATCCTTATTATGTCCAAACAAAAATATACATGAGTAATATGATAGAGAAAATAAAACTTAATCTTCGAGGTTACTTGCACGTAAAAGAATTGCTTAAACATGGAGATATACTTTAATCCACTTACCTATACACAAGTCACACTTAACAAAACAAGTCCACATATAAACAATAGATACATCAAAAGTGAATCTTTGCATATAAACAATATATACATCAAAAGTGAATCTTTGCTTCCCCTTATGAGATTCCACTAAAAACAAAGATCACATTTTATTAAAATAAATAATCATGAAACACACAATAATATTGACCAGATAATCAATCAAAAGGATTGGGTTGCCACAAATGTCCAAGATCGTTAATAGGCTGGAACCAACAAAGATATGACGAAATATGAGAAAAACTCATCCGAGTCCAGCGGCCCACTTGCACTGCTTAATAATAAGTGATTGCTGGTTCTAGTAATAATTGCTTCTTCATGTGCACCCTGCTAGTGCATTAATCCTACTAACTTTGGAGAGATTGTTTTCAAAATCCTAAATTAGGTTTTCAAAATATTGTCCCGTCGATTTTGTGAACTTTTCAAGCTTGATACAAAAGTCATCAAAATCGCGCAATGCCTTTTTCCCAATCGAAGTATCAACGTCAGTTGTAAGGGCGATTTCTATATGGTCTTGCAACTCTTGTTCAACGAAATGATGAAGTCGTTCTAAACTACTTTCAGCTTCACCTTGTAGGAATTTGAAAATATTTTGTTTTTTGCGAACAATATCAGCTTCCTGATCATGATCGCTAGATGTTGGGGTTAAATAATAGCCATATGCATATGTCCATTTAAGCATGTGCTTGCATTCTACTATCTGTAACCATGCATCTGTAAATGGCTGTTTAAACCAAAAATGAATGCAGATGGAGGTATAGAGTGTACGAGAGTGATCTCTCTATTTTGAGTGTAGTCTCCTGGTGCAGGCCTCACCTGTGAGCTACATCTCCTTCTTTTTTAATTCTGTTCACATTTTATCTTGGTATCAGAGCTCAGATTGGGTGAACCTGATCTTGTATCACCTCTTGTGACTGAAGTGCCTTTGTGGCCAGCTTGCCTTGTGGCAGAGTTACCTGTGTGGTTTGAGGTGCCTCTGTGGCCGTGTGTACACAAGGAGCTTTGTGCTAAATTGAGCAGGTGGACTGCAGAACACCTGGCTCGGACTACATGTTTCTTTTTTTTCTGAGTAGAAAGGATATTGGCACGCTTTTCACGCTGACAGTAGCGCGAGGAGCAAGATTGGCGCGACTGTTCATCTATTAATCGCGCCAAAGTGCCAAAATACCCTATTGGCGTGGAAAATCACGAAAAAATCGCGCCAACAATTTTACTCTAACCGATTTCTCTTGGCGCGGATTTTTCGCTCGAGAACGCGCCAATATGCATGGGGACGCGCCAATCTACCTTCAAGGATATCTGCGGGAAGCCTCATCTTCGTTTGGTGATTTGCAAAGGGAGCAGATCAGAGAAGTTGCAGATCTATCCGGGAGAGGAAAATCAGATCAGTTTTGATCATATTGATTTTTGGCTGTATTGAAAAACAACGGATTTTCTCATCAGAGCGCGACTGATTTTGTTGAGTTGTCAGATATTGGTGTATCTAAATCGGTGACAGATCGATTTAACAGGTATCGACTTCTTGTTGGGTAGATTCATTAGAATGAGTAATACAATGGAATCTTACCTCCACGAGTCTGGAAAACTCGATGGATCTAACTTCACGAACTGGAAGTTTAAGATCTAGACCTTTCTTGAAGGTGTGAATGCTTGGTCCATAGTTACAAGTGATGAGTAGAGGGTGAATGCGGGGGCGCAGGAGCAAGACTGGGATAAGAAAGAGAACAAGGCGAAATCTTTGTTGAAAATGTCCGTGAAGGACAACGTTATCCTGCACATCAGAGACTGTAAAACGTCCGCAGAGATCTGGACGAAGATCAAAACTCTGTATCAGACCCATAACACAAGCCGAGTTATGGCACTTAAAAGCAAGCTATTTTTTATGAGGATGAACGAAAATGAGACTGCTGCTGCATTTGTTGCGCGAATCAAAGATGTAAAGATGCATTAGGGAACATCGGAGAGGCGGTGTCTGACCCTGATCTTCTCTCAATCACACTAAACGGGATGCGAGATGAATTTCAAATGTTCATCACTGTATTGGCGGCAAGGGAGAAAGCGCCCACATTTGATGATCTGACAGGGATCTTGCTGCAAGAGGAGGAGCAGTGGTAGAACTTGAACCCCCTGAGTGATGATCTTGTGTTGATGGCGAAACGATGATCATTTAGAGGGAAGCAGCCACAATAGTAATCATAGTAGTAAGGAGGAACATCGCAGAAGCGTCCACATAAAGGTATGATTGCAAATTATTCTGTAAAGAAATGTTATTTTTGTGGAAAGAACGGCCATATACAGTGTATGCTTTAAGAAGCAGGTTGATGATGCAAAGAGGAAGCAGGCAAAGCACAGAGGATACTTTGTTGAAGATGATGTTGAAGAAGATAAAGATTTCAATCATGAATTTTGACTGTTCATAGTCGACCATGCCCTTTCAGCATATGATGAGGACGATATATGGTATGTTGATTCTAGAGCATCCTCTCACATGACAGGTAAAAAGGAATTTTTTGATAGTCTTGAGGAAAGTACATATGGATCAAAAATCTATTTAGGAGATGATAGTGGATACAAGATTAAAGGTTATGGGGTTATTCCTGTCAAGTTACCAAATGGAAAAATTAGTCATCTTTAGAATTTTTTATATGTAACTGGAATTAAGAAAAATCTGATATCCGTATCCACGGTAACTGATCAAGATATGCAAGTCAAATTCTTCAAGACTCATTGTGTGATAAAGGATTGCAGGGAAGAAATAGTTGCAACAGGCGTGCGTGTTGGAAGCCTATACAGACTAGATGTAAAGAGTATATCAAAACGAGCCATGGTTGTAGGAGGATCGACAGTCGAACAACTCTGGCATCAAAGATTCGGTCACTTGAATTTGCAGGACCTCATGCTATTGCAGAGAAAAGGTATGGTTGAGGGGCTCCCTATCTTTCATAATATTCAGCTAAATTGTGATGGATGTGCGGACCCATGCAGACAAGGTCGATAGGTGGAGCATATTATTTTTTGTTATTTACTGATGACTACACTAGATATTCATGGGTTTATTTTCTGAGTAAGAAAATTCAAACTTTCCAGTGCTTTAGAGAATTTAAAACCTTGGTGAAAAAATAGTTTGGTAAGAGTATAAAGATTCTCCGTTCTGATCAAGGGGGAGAATACAAGCTAGAGGAATTCATGAAATTCTACAAATCTCACGGGATTGTTCAGCAGTTTACAGTGCCACACACACCACAGCAGAATGGAGTCGCAGAATGCAAAAACAGAACCTTAGTGGAGTGCGCAAGGAGCATGTTACAAGGTAAGGATATATCTAAAATCTTTTGGGCAGAGGCTATTAACACTGCTGTATATTTGAAGAACAGAAGTCCTACCAGGTATCTTAGCTTCAAAACCCCTTTTGAAGCTCTATATGGATTCAAACCAACAGTAAATCATCTAAGAGTATTTGGGTCAAAAGAATTTGCCCATATACCCAAAGCTGATAGGAAGAAATTGTATCCCAAAGCAGTTAAATGCATCTTTGTTGGTTATGGCACAGAATTTAAAGCACATAAATTGTTCAATCCTGAGACACATAAGATATTTGCAAGCAGGGATGTAGTGTTTCATGAACAGGTACAGGAAGGGAAATATGACATTGGTGATGATTGGCACATTCCATTGTTGATGGATGAAAGTAGCGAGGATGAAAAAGAGCAAGAGCAGAAAGAAGAACAGGAAAAAGGTGATAAGGAAAGCCCATTTAGAGCTGACAAATTTGAGGTAAGTCCCCTACCAAGGAGATCTAGTAGGAAGACTCAATTACCATTAAAATTGAGAGACTATGCTTTGATGTCAAATGTTTTGAACATTGTAGAGCCCACTAATTACAAAGAAGCTAGTCAATTTAAGGAGTGGAGAGCTGCAATGAATGAAGAGATGGAATCAATTCTTAGAAATGACACTTGGGATTTAGTTGAACTGCCTAAGAATAAAACACCCATAGGATGTAAATGGATGTTTAAACCAAAAATGAATGCAGATGGAAGTATAGAGTGTACGAGAGTGATCTCTCTATTTTGAGTGTAGTCTCCAGGTGCATGCCTCACTTGTGAGCTACATCTCCTTCTTTTTCAATTCTGTTCACATTTTATCTGCATCTACCACACATTTGAACTTTTTAAAACCAAATCGACTCATTCTCGTCTGTTTACACTCATTCAATATTTTAATCTCTACCTCTCGCACAACGTGCAGATTGGATAACGCCTTTTCCTCTAACTTTTCATTTGCCTTCCATCTTTCCATATAAAATACCAACCTATTTGAACAAGATGTTTTAGCTGCAAACCTTTTCCTAGAATCGACGGAGGCCGAATTTCTGGATCGATTCCCTGCATCAATTCTTCCTGATGTTATTGCAACCTGATCAGGACTATACTGATTGCAAGAATCATGTTTAAACCAATCACCAAGGCATAACCAACATAATTTAAATTCACACGGGGACGTACATGTCATGTGCATACACCCTTGATTTTTCTCTATTGGTCAATCACACTTTGGACACGGCCTGGAATTACAAAATATCTAGTACGCATTGAGTGAATCACCATTATTAATTTGATCAATCCATTTTTTGACTGTGTCGTAGCCTATTGGACGATGAGACTCCTCTAAACAATTCCAACAAAATTTATGTGAACAATTGCAGACAACCTCCTCAGGAGTTACATCACAATTAGCAGAGTCGACCTCCACACAGTACGCACAGTCTGGCGCTGGACACCATTTAACCCTACTGTTTTGTTCAACATATGACCTCACAAGATAGGTTCTATATTTTTTCTTATCTTCCTCCGATAACCCCAGAGAAAAAACCATGCCTTCACTCGCAATAGCACGGCATCGTGGACCTTGATGTCAACATCGTAGGTTGAGGCATCCTGCACCATCATGATTTATTGATGTGTGAATAAAACTTCGCCAACAATATTGGAAAAATAAATGGTCATAGTACTTGAGTGACTTCATGTCTCTGATCTTGAAATCATAGAAACTTATCAGACAGGTAGTTAACTCCTCCATTTTTTCTTCTTTGGTCTCATGTTTATCGTCTGGCTACAAGAATAAACCCACAACATTTCTCACTTTCTCCTCATCTGCAAAGCATTGATCGTTGGCATTAATAGAATTCCAATCGAAGTGACGTAAGAGAATAGCTGCCTTGGCTTCTGATACATCCAGCACAGTGGAAACTCTTTTGGTAGCATTGTGCTGACGCTCACAAATGTCATTCAGACTTAAAACCGTATATTTCATACATGCTTTATTGTCATCATGACGACTGCCTGCTATTTCCACCATGCTTTCATATCTCAATTCTTCATCTTCGTTTTCTCTTTCGTTGCTTTCCCTTTCATCGCTTTCGCTCTCATATATCTCATTATTCGACATCTTTCGTATAAAGCTATATTGGTCGAGTTCGAGTAGATCAGAGTTTGAGACATTTTTTTTTTTTCCGGGCCTTAACGTGATTAAGCAAGTTAAAGTTAAACTACAATGTTGTCAAGAAACTCATTCAATCTTTGCTTAGCTGATATTTATCCTCATGTCACTTGGCGCAAATACCAAAAACCATTCAAGAGCTGACATTTGTGATTATTTGCTTGATTTTAAATGTAATTTAAAATAATGCTTACAACGCAAAATAAAGCAGTTTCCCTGCCATATATTTCTCCGAGGAGAAGCATTCTGTTGTCATTATTACTTTTTTTTGGGGGAGAAATATTCCGTTGTCATTATTAATGAATCACAAATCCTAACATCCACCCAATATATCTCTGAATATATCGTTGCTAGCAGACCTGTTTAATACCATGATGAAGTTGTTTGCATCACTTCATTGTGGAGGAAGCCTTTCTCTTCTTCACCCTTTATTTTATTTCCTTAAAGGTATGCTTGAAACATTTATTGAATATTTGTAGTATGGGTGCAAGATGCATCATGACTTATTGAGAACAAGAGAGGTTGTTCCTTGTTTAAGCAGTTTGAAATATAACTGAAGTTAACATGTGCATTTTAAAGTTTTATCCTCTCCATTTTTTACTTCGTATATTCAAGATATCGAAACGCCATTAAATACGAGGCTTTTTCGGAATGAAGATCCTAATAAAGATATGGGCTTTGTTAGGTCCCTATAATACTAGTGTATTCCCTTATTATTATTATCATTGTAACCCTTATTGTTATTGTCGTGCCCATGTTGTCCACATATTGTTATTATTGTGCCCCATAGAAGCCCACTGTTATTATTGTTGTGCCCTTACATTATTATTGTTATTTTGGCTCTCATTATATTGTGACCCCTTAGACTCCTATATATAGAAAGGAGGTCTTGTAATTTGTATCATACAAGAATTGTTTCGTTGGAAATACTGGGGGGGTGAATCAATATTCCTTTTCATTTGTTATTTTTATGAGTTAAATCATTTATATTTAGAACACAAAATGAACAATAGGAATAAATGCTTTTATTAATATAATCTTTACAATAAATCTGGTACAATAAATATAAGGTTCCAATATGTTTCCAAGCACCAACTTGGTCTTTTGTGAGGCTCCAACCTCTAGGGTACCAACCCTGTCCTCTCAAGGCACCAACCTTGTGTTTAGGAGGATCACCTCCAAGGACACCAATCCTTCTAATTCCGAGGAACCAACCCCAAGGGCTCCAACCTTATCTTGTCAAGGCACCAACCTTGTGTTTAGGAAGATCACCTCCAAGGACACCAATCCTTCTAATTCCGAGGAACCAACCCCAAGGGCTCCAACCTTATCTTGTCAAGGCACCAACCTTGTTTGATTGAGGCTCCAACCTTCAGGGCACCAACCCTCTGGGCTCCAACCCACTGCTATATTTTGTCTAGATATGTTTGATAGTAATTCTCTGCTCCCAACATCTTCTTCACTAGATTATGTCTATTTACACCTTCACTGCTACATCAATCACAACCTGTCTTTATATGAAGGAGTCTTTTCAACTCTTCATATTGCCCTAACAGAGTCTGCAAAGTTACCTCATGACAATTTCAAGTAGGCATCATGATCTCCAATAATGTTTCCAAGATTTGTTGAAGCTTTCCAACAAGATATTTGTGCTAAGCCTCAATGTATGCACAAAAGCAATTCTCTATTTTCAAGCCTCTGTTCTTTATTGTTGTGATAACTGTTTCAAGCGTGACTACTTCTCACTATTCTTGCATAACAATTGGTATGAGAGCTTTGGATTCTAGGGTTTCGCTGCTTCAAACAGGTCATCGTTGAATTTTTTCTATACATTTTGTTTCTAAAAAGCTCCAGAAGTTGAAATTAAAACCCATTTGAGCCAAAATTGTGATAAACCTTGTGACCGAATTTCAAATCTTGTCTAGCTATAGTTTCAAAGATACGAACCGAGGAAGTTAGGGTGTTTAGAGGCTCCTAAATTCGATCTCAAACATGTCAGCTTGGGAAAATTGTCATAGCTTTTTCTTTGACCATCAGATTCCAATTTTGTAAGAAGTGACAGAAAGAGGACAGACTATAGTTTGCTGGGTATCATTTTCGGAGACGAAGGTAGAAATCGTGGCATGTGGTACGTCGTACAAGTTCACTCTACTGAGGTAGTCTATTATTCATTTTTTCTATGTCAAGATACATTGTCCATTCATTTTTCAAATTATTGGCATGAACCATCCCTTTGTTTTGCCAGTTAATTAATAATTTTCAAGAGGGTTCTCCATTGTTGGTTGATATTTTTGCCATATTCCAGTGCTTCCATGGTAACATGACTCTATGGATATGGAAGCAATATTTATTCTTGATTGTATTATTCGGCCATGATAATGGGAACAAATTCCAGAAATAATAGTGTCTTACTTAGGGGAGTAAATTTAAATTTAGGTTATGGTGCCAAATTGTGTTCGAAAAACATCCTTGTAAAAAGGTGCCCTCTATATATTTAGTTTCCCAAATAGAGAATTATTCCATAAAATGCTTATTTGGTATTCTTTATTCGTTCATGAATTACCTAATTATTTGGAACAATCATTTCTAAAGAAACTGTGTTAAGGAAATCTATGTAAATATTATTCATGTAAATTTGTACAACTGATTCCACCATATTTGAAGCTGTGGAACTGTAATGAATTTGAAAGAACTAGACATTAGCATCTATATATCTCCATGTGGTTCATTGTTTTGATATTTGCATGCAATTTTGTTTTAAATTTGTTCTTGTCAGGAGGGGTATATGCATTGAAGATATTTCCACCAATGTGATGTTGCACTTTGATCCATAGTCTATAAGGTAGTTATCCTTTAATTCTCATTTTATTGGTGAAAAACTGGTTTTTCATAAAAGATTTGTTTCTTACAATGGTCCTATGCAAAATTTTCTTCATGGTTTCTCCTCCATTTCACGGTTTTCAATCCAAAACTCATGCAAAGTCCTGTTAAATCTTGTACCAAAGTCAAACTGCATGGAAAACCCACTGCATGCAAACTAGTTTCCTTTTTTGGTAAGGCATGTTTTGAGGAAAATTTAAGACTTAAAGAGGAAAGAAATTTCAGTAGATTAGATTCACTAGATAGAGCCAAGACATAGATCATATATAGGCAAAGGAGAGGAGGAAGTGAGTATGACAAGGAGTCCAAGTTAACTTTAGGCCCGTAGTCACTTAGCTAAGTAATTATTTGGAACAATGGTTTAGGAAGAAACTATGTTAAGGATATTTATTAAGGTAGATTTGAGTTTTAACTGTAGATTTAGGTTGAACTAGTGTTGGAGATTGTGGCAACCTTAGATCTCCTTCCGCTTGACCCAACTTTAGGGCTTCCAACCAGCTTCCCTTCTCCTCTTTTGAGTTTTAAACTTGTAATCATGACATAAACTTGAAAACTATTAAATCCTTCTTTCACAAACACAACCTAGAGCTCCAATACCAAAATGATTTGATTTAGAATATTAGATTATTGTGCTAGGATCCTCCATAGATTGGAAACAAAATTATTTCATTGTACTTAAGGATTCATGAATTTTTGCAAGTGAAATGATGAGTTTTTATGTTAATTTTATGAGAAATTTAACATAAATAAGAGATTGAACAACAACATAAACATGTACAGAACATCATCAAAAATACATTAGAATAGGAACATGATAAAGGAGTTCACCACTCCTAGTATATGTCTCCTTGGTCCAGCTTCCAATGGCTTAGACCTCTCTATTATGCTCAAAGTTGTAAAAATATGTGTTTATAATGCTCAAATTCTTTTGAAACCTACTTCAATGAGTCCAAAATATCCAAAAATGGCTATCTAGCCTCTTTTTGCATCCAATTTGAGAAAAAATAGAAGAAATTATGACCTCCCCTAGATTTCCCAATATTCGCTCCACAAACTGCACCATTTCTAGCATTATCCAACAATTTTTCTCCAAAAAGCGCTAACTAGGCGAAAATTTCACCGTGTGGCGGCCATAAACTATCAGCACCAAAAGCTCCATGGAAAATCGCAATCGGCGGGAACCGACGAATCTTATGGTTTGTGAACACAATGTGGGTGATATGTGATTTGTGAAATGTGGGGCCAATGGCAGCCTACCACTTGGCGCCTCCACATTTGCTAAAGAGTCCTGCCACATCATCTTCTCCTGCCATTTGTCCAAGTCAAACCTGAACTTTAACTTGCTTTAACTTCTTCATATGAGCTCGGATTCGAGTGTCATTCACACCATTGGAATCAGGATGACGAGCCCTTTGATATGAAGCTAATTTTATCAAGATTCTACCACTTTGAGTTTTGAGCCTAATTTTGAGCACCTGATCACCATGATTCAATGATATATTTATATTCTTAATTTTGTTTTTGTCCATTGGTTTTAAATATTATGTTTTGAAAAAATGTTAATAATATGAAATACTTATTAAAAAAAATTCAATATGTTTTTTTGTGAAGACACTTCTTATTATCTTGATAAATCTATAAGTTTGATATCTCTCTTTAAATTTGTAAGTTAAGTGTATCTATTACTTATGGGGTATGCATTTTGTCAATGTTTTTTTTTGTAAGTCAAGGATCTATTCATTAATTAAAAGGAGAGTACATAGATATCAAAATTCAAGTGGTGTCACCCCAATCGGGTTTATTGACCAATGTTATCACCATCTTATAAAAAAACAGAAGAAGAAGCATATTATAATTCCATAGCCTAATAGGCCAAAAACACCAAAAGATAAACAGAACCAGAAGGACGCCTATGACCATACTCAATCATCAAAATTAATTGACTTTGGGTTATCCATCCTAGTACCTAGACGGGAAGGGGGGCGATATGAACACTGAACATGTTTCCCAAAGTGATCCAACCATGTTTCCAACTTCTCGACCTCTTTTTCTAGCAATTTTTGTCACCGCCAAATGACCACAATCCTTTCTCCGAAATGGAATTGAAAGTCATGCAATTATTTTAACATGGAAATGAAAATATCATGCTCTTCCTTTCTGATACTGTTGTATGCTTCAAGCGATCTAGAACAGACTAGAGCAGGTCACAATGGGCAACATAATGATTATGTCGGCCAATAGCTCCTGTGAACCCCTGCTTATGACTGTAACCCCGCACACCTACTTCATGCCCATGATACACACTTCTATTCTTATTGTCGTTATCATCCCAACCACCCTGCACAGAACACACACCTCCTCTACCACCTCAAGCTCTAGATGATGCCTTGCCTACACCACTTGTGGAACACCCTCCTTGCTTGGGTCTTCTAATAGCCCTATCACCCAGCGCCACCTCCAACGCGTTTTTGGATCCACCCTTTTTGGTCGAAATTTCCCTCCGCATGGGTTGGGAGTGATAATTATGCAGTATAGTTCGCATGGTGAATTCCCAGGAAGATGCCCCAATGAAAAGACTTACATCACTCTTCACCACCTCTTGACAAGTCATGAGGTAAAGCAAGATTGGCGCCATCCCCAAATCATCCAACAAGAGCCTTCCCCATGGAAATTTCAACCACCACACACCAGCCAAGGGGGAGACAAGCTTGACCAAACCTATATTTTGTGCCAGCCAAACCCACGACTCTTCCTCTCTAGTGTCAGGGGAAACACATGGAAGCATAATTGTGGGCCAAAATATTTCACCCCAAAGCATAGAAACCTGAGAGCATAACTCGAGCCAATCAAAATCTAGAGAAAACAATACTAGGCTCCCCAACGACCTTCGAGATGTAATGCTACTCACCCAATTATGCGTCTCATAAGTCTAGGATAAAACTGAAAAGAGCAGGGTAACCAAAAGACTCCATATAGAAAAAAGATCTAGCCACTACCCCAAACACAAAAAACACTCAAAGAAATATCTATCAAGCACCGCAAGTATGGACACTAAGACCGGACACCTTACCATGAAAATTTCACACAACCTGTTGATAGAACTAGTAAACTGAGCCTAGGAATACAAACTTGAATCTTTTGTTGTACGTTCACAGTGGAGGGAGTGGAAACATTGTTTTTATCCACTACTCCAAGACTACCCGAGGGTCGAAGAACCCATACAAACTACAACTACGTGGACCAAAATCTACTAGTCTCCACACTTCCATCCCAATATATCATACCACAGCCCCAATGTTTTCCATTAGTCATCTTGCCTTACCATCACACCTTCCTACAGAGGATGAATGAAATCTTACACATCTCACCATTCCTCTTGTAGGTAAAACAGTTAATTTAAAAAGAGGTATATAACTGAAACTGAATGGAAACTAAACAAAAAGACACAAGTAAAAACACAAGATTTTTACGTGGTAAAACCTTGATAGGGTTTCAAGGAAACATCCACGAGCAAAGAGTTTGGATCTTTATTAAATCAGCAATGATTCTCCATGATACAATATTTTGGGCATTCATCATTTTTATATAAGATCCTCCTCCATTACATAACCGTTGTTTCATTATAAAACTAACTGAACAATAAATAATATATTTTTACACATATTTACATAATTCGTTGTCAAATTCAACAAACTCCACCTTGACAAAAATTTTCCTAATCCCTTGCCCACGACCATTCATCATCTCTTCTGCAAGCCAAGAGAAGCTAAACACCATTGCAAATTCTCTACTACAACTGGCTTCATGAATATGTCTGCACAATTCTCCCATATATGGACCTTCTTGAGAGTTACTTTTCCACCATCGATCACATGTCTCAGAAAATGATACCTTACATCAATGTGCTTGGTCTTGCTGTGATAAGCTCGATTTGTAGCCAAGTGAATAACACTCTGATTGTCACAGAGTACATTCATTTTCTCTTGTGTCCTTCCAATCTCATCAAGTAGACCCTTTAACTAGATTGATTCTTTACTGGCATCTAAAGAAGCTATATATTCTGCTTCAGTAGTGGACAATGCAACTGTTTCTTGAAGCTTTGACATCCAAATAATTGCCCCACCTGTAAGATTAAAGGCATAACCTGTAGTAGATCTTATTTTTTCGAAATCACCTACATAATCAACATCCACATATCCACAGACTGATCCTTCACTACCATTAAAGATTATGTAATAATCACTTGTGCCTCTTAAATATCGAAGCACCCATTTCACTGCTTGCCAATATTTTCACCTAGATTTGCCATGATCCTGCTGACAACTCCAACTGCATGTGAAATGTTAGGCCTTGTAGATACCATCGCATACATTAAGTTTCCTACAACATTCACATATGGTACATGAGACATATACTACATCCACATATCCACGGACTAATCCTTCACTATCATTAAAGATGATGCAATAATCACTTGTGCCTCTTAAATATCGAAGCACCCATTTCACTGCTTGCCAATGTTCTTCACCTGGATTTTCCATGAACGTGATGACAACTCCAACTTCATGTGAAATGTCAGGTCTTATAGATAGCATCACATACATTAAGTTTCCTACAACATTCACATATGGTACATGAGACATATACTACTTTTCTTCATCAATTCTAGGACTCAAAACCGAAGAAATCTTACAATGGGAAGCTAATGGAACATTAACAGCTTTCACACTTTTCATACCGAACTTTTCAAGTACTCTTTCCACATACTTCTGCCGTGATAACCAATGCTTACCATTTTTCCTGTCTCTATGTATCTCCATGCCCAAGATATGTTTTGTTTCTCTAAGATCCTTCATATCAAACGTCCTAGAGAGTTGAGCCTTTAATCTGTTGATCTCTTCCATGCTTTTTCTTGCAATAATAATATCATCAAGATATAAAACTAAGATAATGAATATGCCACTAAAACTCTTGAAGTGTACACAATGATCATACTCACTTATAATAAAGTTTTGGCTCACCATGAAGGAATCAAACTTCTTGTACCATTTCCTAGGAGACTGCCTTAGGCCACACAATGATTTCCTGAGCTTGCAAACTAATCTTCTATTGCAACCTTGTACAAAACCTTCTATTTGTTCCATATATATCTCTTCATCCAAATCACCATGTAGAAAAGTTGTTTTAACATCTAACTGTTCTAACTCAAGGTTAAGTAATGCAGTTAGTGCCAACATAGTACGAATAGAAACAAGTTTTACAACTGGTGAAAAAATCTCATGAAAGTCCATACCCTCAACCTGAGAATACCCTTTTTCTACCAGTCTCGCCTTATACCTTTCAATACTTCCATAAAATTTATGTTTCAACTTGATCCAACAAAACTTCTCCCTTCAGGAAGTTCTATAAGATTCCAGGTATTGTTCTTGGCTAAGGAATCCATTCCTTCTTCCATAGTCGTTTTCCATTTTTAGCTATCTGTATCATCTATTGCTTCCTGATAACAAGAAGGTTCGCCATCTTCATTAATTAAAGCATAAGATGAAACAGAATCTTCATACCTTTTGGGAGTTTTTCTTTCCCTTGTAGACCTTCTTAGAGTGACTAGTTGCTGATCTAGTTCAAAAAATTCAACAACTTCCTTTGTATCTTCAACACCTTTTCCTCCAGAAGTCTCTCCTTCTTTTTGACTTTCAAAAAAGTGTCTAGTCTCCAACTGAATTTGTTGATTTGGCGATACCTGTTCATGTTCAATTCTTTCAACATTTGATTTTAAAAGAGAAGATTCATCAAATGTTACATCTATACTAATGACTATCTTTCGGGACGTATGATCCCACAACCTGTATCCTTTCACTGCATAGTCATACCCAACAAAGACATAACATTTTGATTTTGGATCTAATTTTGAACACTGATTTTTAGGAATAAGAGCATATGCATCACAACCAAATATCCTTAAATATGAATAATGACAAGAGTGACCTGACCAAAATTCTTTAGGAAGTTTACAATTAATTGCTATTGAAGGTGATCTGTTAACTAAATAACAAGAAGTGGATATTAATTCTGCCCACAACTCCTTTTGCAGGTTAGCATTGCTGATCATGCTTCTAGCTCTTTCCATAAGAGTCTGATTCATATGTTTAGCAACACTAGTTTGCTGAGGAGTATAAACAATAGTTTTGTGTCTAACAATTCCTTCATCCTTACAATATTGTTCCAATTCTAGAGAAGCAAAATCACCACCATTGTGAGTTCTTAAACATTTAATTGATTTCCATGTTCTTTGTTCTACCATTTCTTTAAATTTTTTAAAGGCATTGAATACATCAGCTTTCTTTTTCAGCATAAAGACCCAAAATTTACGAAATAACCCATCAATAAACGTTAAAAAATATAAAGCACCTCCATATGATACAATAGGAGATGATCCCCATAGATCAGAATGAATATAGTCCAAAATTTCTTTACTATTATGATTTCCAGTTTTAAACCTCTGTTTGCACTGTTTTCCATACACACAATGTTTACAGAAATCCAACTTCAAGGATTTCAAAACAGGAAGTAATTTATGGTTCATCAGTACCTGAAGACCTTTCTTGCTCATGTGATCCAATCGCTAATGCCATAGATGAGTACCTTCTTCTTCTTTCTCTAACACAATCGAGTCATTGGGTAAAGTACTATGCATTTGAGCTAAGTGGCATGCCCACAAAACCCACTTGAATGTGTTTTCATTGTGGGTGTATGACATATTATTAGGCATGGATTGGTTGTACTTACACTAGACCAAGGTAGATTGCTAGGAAAAAAATTGAATTCTTAGATGAGAAAGGAACAAAAAGAGTGTTGTAGGGCAGGAAAAATCCCATTTTAGTGAGGTTAATCACAACTATGCAAGAAAAACACAACAGCAGAAACAGATGCATGTTATTTGTAGTACAAGTTTCCAAAAATGAGAAAATTGACAGATAAATAGAAGTTGAGGAAGCTGAATCGTTACAAAAGTAGCTTGTTTTGTAGTAGTACACAAATGTCTTTCCATTGGAAGTTTCTGGATTTCCTCCTCAAAGAGATATAGATTTCTCTACTGAATTTGTACTTGGAGTAGCAACAACATCTAAGGATCCATATAGGATGAGCACCCCATTATTGGTTGAGCTAAAATTTTAGTTGAAGGAAATGCTTGACAAAGCTTACATAAGGCCAAGTGTGTCCCCATGGGGAGCATAGATATTGTTTGTAAAGTATAAAGATGGAATGCTTAGATTATTAATTGATTACAAGAAATTAAATAAGGTAGCCATCAAGAGTAGGTACCGATTACCAAGGATTGATTATCTCTTTGATTAGTTGAAAGGAGTAGTAGTTTTCTTCCAAAATTGACTTGATTTCAGGCTACCATCAATTAAGGATCAAGGAGGAAGACATTCATAAAACTGCTTTTAGGAAAATATATGGGCACTATGAGTTTGCAGTGGTACCCTTTGGGATTACCAATAACCCTACCCCATCCATGTGCCTAATGAACATCGTGTTACGTTCTTGTTTGGACAAGTTTGTCATTATATATTTTTATGACATATTGGTGTATTCAAGAACCAAAGAAGAGCATGAAAACCATTTAGCTACAATGTTACAACTACTGAGAGAGCACAAGCTTTATGCAAAATTTTGCAAGTGTGACTTCTTCTAGTCTTAGATGTTGGGTTGTGTTATATTCTTTCCACGTAGCTAACAGGGGGTTTGAAGGGCACCTGTAACCCCACTTTATGGGGTCCGGGGTAGTGCCCCAAAAATTTTTGGTTTTGGACCCTATGTTAGGTTGGGTGGACACACCTATGGTTTTGTGCATGATTTTCGCACATGTTTTTTGGACGCGATGGTTTTCAGTCCATGGTATTGGATGCGATGGTTTTCATTCCATGGTATTGGATGCTTCGGCATGTATAAATATGTATTGTAACATTGAAAGGAACATAATGAAAAATCAAGCTGGTAGTCCTGGCCTTGGGATCCAGTGGGAAATCTCTGTGTATATGTGTTTTATGTGTTATGCTCTCGCATTGTTTATTTTTCTGTGTTTTAGAATTTGTATGCAGGTACTTTATGTATGGGGTTAAAACCTACATTTTGTATCAAAGTTGTTTTTGGCTTCAAGGGGACGCCTTTGTTGCTGAGGGGTTTTTCTCATGCTTGTGGTAGACCTTTTTCAGTGGGAGATCTGCAAGATCAATTCTGGTGGTGAAAGAAGATGGCGAGTGGTGGAAAGATAGAGATCGATAAACTTAATGGTCAGAGTTTTGAGTTGTGGAAACTCAAGATGTAGGATCTGTTGGTGGATAAATATCAGTGGATCACGGTAGATCTAGGTACTTAACCAACGGGAGTGACCAATGAAGAATGGAAGAAGTTGGATCGGAAGGAAAAGAGCACAATACAATTGTGTGTCTCAGATTCAATATGTTGAATGTATCAGGGGAAGCTATGGCAAAGGCTTTGTGGGAAAATTTAGGGACTTTGTACCAATCTATGTCTCTGGTGAATAAATTGTTCCTACGGAAAAAGCTATATAACCTGAGGATGAAATATGGAGACTCGATGACAAAACATCTGAATGTGTTTAATACTGTGGTAAGTCAGTTAGCATCTGTTGATATTAAATTTCAGATGAAGATAAGTGCATCAGTTTGTTGTGCTCTCTACCAAATTCGTGGGATAGTCTGGTTATTGCAATAGGTAGCAATGCAACTGCCTTATATTTTGATGAAATAGTCTCATCCTTGCTGATGGAGGAGATGAGATGGAAAAATATGGAGAGCCAGAATGGTGATGCCTTGTCTGTACGAGGACGGTCCCAGAATAGAAACAAAAATAAGTCATCGAGTGGGAGATCTAAATCTCCAGGAAAACCTGTAAAGGTGGTGTGCTTGAAATGTGGAAAGGAAGGGAACTTCAAAAGGGACTGTAAATCTAAAGCTCCTGATAAAGGAAAGGCATCTCATGATTCTCCTTCTACAGAGGCGAAAACCACCTTAGATGAAGGTGGGGATGTGTACTTGGCTTCTTCAAGTACACATGTAGATCATGAGGCATGATTGATTGACTCAGGTGCATCCTTTCACTTCAACCCCCATAGAGAGTGGCTCTGCGAGTATGAGAAATATGATGGTCGTGATGTCTTCTTGGGGGATGAAAGGAAGGCTAGAATCATTGGTCGTGGAAAAGTAAAGCTGAAGTTGCAAGGTGGAAGAGTTAGAACACTTCTAAGTGTTCTACATATTCCTCCATTGGCTAGAAATCTGATTTTTGTAAGCAAGCTAGATGATGCAGGTGTAAAAATAGCGTTCGAGAAGGATACCTACAAGATGGTTCAAGGAGCATTGGTATTGATGTGAGGAGTTCAGACTAAAGCTCTGTACAAGCTACAAGGTAGCACTGTTGTTGATGGGTGCAATAGTTCTGTGGTTCCTGAAAGTGGAGCAGAAAATCTAGTCATCTCTGGAGAGAGGACCATGCTGTGGCATCAAAGGCTCGGACATATTGGAGAGAAGATCCTTCGAATACTTCATGGTAAAGGTATGGTAGAAGGTATGAGTAATAGCTCTCTAGATTTTGATTTCTGTGAAAATTGTGTATATGGGAAGCAGAATCGGGTGAGTTTCCCCTATGGAAGTTAGAGGGCGAAACAAATATTAGAGCTTGTGCACAGTGATGTGTTTGGACCTATGAAGGTTCCATCACTGGCTAAGTCTGTGTACTATGTATCATTTATAGATGACTTCTCAAGGAATACATGCATATATTTCATTAAGAAGAAATCTAAAGACTTTGACAAGTTTAAAGAATTCAAGGTTCTGGTGGAAAACCAGACAGAGAAGAAGATAAAGGTGCTGAGGACAGATAATGGTGGAGAGTTTTGCAGTAAGGAATTTGAAGAATTCTGTAAGAAGTGTGGTATAGCATGGCAGAAGGCTACTCCATATACACCTCAGCAAAATGGAGTTGCAGAAAGAATGAATAAGACGTTGATGGAAAGGGTAAGAAGCATGCTCAGTGGTGCCGGGCTAGGATAGGAATTTTGGGCAGAGGCAGTGGATACTGCATGTTACCTAGTCAATAGGTCACCTTCATCCGTGTTGGAGGATAAGAATCCACAAGAGGTATGGACTGGTAAGAAACTCTCTCTTTCACATTTGAGGGTATTTGGATGTGATGTATATGTACATGTTCCAAAGGAGAAATGAACCAAGTTGGATAGTAAATCTGAAAAGTGCATCTTTATTGGGTATAAGGATGGTTTGAATGGTTATAAGCTTTGGAACCTAGTAACAAGTAAGGTTGTGTACAGCTGAGATGTGGTGTTCAGAGAGGTGAAAGATGTTATTGAACGTGAAGTCCAACCAAAGAAACCTGAGAAGATAGAGTTTGAGCTAAAGGAGGAAGAATCAAACTCTACAGTAGAGGAGGAATCAGAAGCTGAAGAGCCACAAACTCCAGGTGTAAGAAGATCAATTCAAGAAAGAAGGCAACCAAAAAGGTATAGTCCATCTATTTTTTGTTCAAATTTTGCTTTATCTTATTGCTGATGATGATCCCAGAACTGTGAAGGAAGCAATGGATTCAGAGGATGGAAAACTCTGGAAAGAGGCCATGGTTGATGAAATGGAATCTTTTCACAAAAGTGAGGCTTGGGATCTGGTGGAGTTGCCAGTTGGAAGGAAACCCATTGGAAAAAAATGGGTGTTCAAAAAGAAGACAAATGCAGAAGGAAAAGTGGAGAAATACAAAGTTCAGTTGGTAGCAAAAGGTTATTCCCAGTTGCCGGGAATTGATTTTTGGTATATTTTTTCTCTTGTTGCCAAGGTAACTTCTATTAGATTACTTTTATCTGTTGTTGCTACTTTTGATTTTGAGGTAGAACAAATGGATGTGAAGGCAACATTTCTTCACGCGGATCTGGAAGAGGAAATCTACATGAAGCAACCTAAAGGCTTTGCAGCGAAGGGTAAGAAAGAACTGGTATGCAAGTTAAAGAAGTCTCTATATGGGCTAAAACAGTCACCAAGGATGTGGTATCAGAAATTTGATACATTTATACAAGGACTTGGCTTCACCAGAAGTAAAGTAGATCACTGTATGTATTTTAAATTAATTGGTGACCATGTTATTTATCTGGTCTTGTATGTGGATGATATGTTGCTAGTTGGAAATGACAAAGATATTATCCAGGATTTGAAGACCCAATTGTCCTCTGAATTCGACATGAAAGATCTTGGTGCTGCAAAGTATATTTTGGGCATGGAAATTAAAAGGGATCAAGCAAAGAGGAAGCTTTAGTTAAACCATAGGAAGTATGTCGAGACAATACTCCAGAGGTTTAATATGAAAGATAGTAAACCAGTGAAGGTTCCTATTCCTGTAGGTGTGAGGTTATCTGCTAAACAATGTCCCAAGACACAAGAAGAGGAAGAGGATATGTCTCATGTTCCATATGCAAGTGCAATTGGTAGCTTGATGTATGCAATGGTCTGTACTAGACCAGATATTGCACATGCAGTGGGAGTATTGAGGAGTTTTATGTCAAAACCAGGAAAGGAGCATTGGATAGCAGTGAAGCGGGTTTTCAAGTATTTGTGTGGCACTAGTGATTATGGTTTGTGCTACCAAGGAAGACCAGGATTGAACAGAGTGGTGGATATTCGTGGCTTTGTTGATGCAGACTGGGCTGGAGATCTGGATTAGAGACGATCTACAAGTGGGTATGTGTTTAACCTATTGGAGGTGTAGTCAATTGGATGAGTAAGAAACAATCTCTAGTGGCACTATCAACTACAGAGGCAGATTACATGGCAGCCACTCATGCAAGCAAGGAAGTAGTTTGGTTGCAGAGATTATGTTCAAGTACGGGGTTAGTACAGGAAGCTATAAGGATAGACTGTGACAGCCAAAGTGCAATTTTCTTGGTAAAGAACCCTGCATATCATTCAAAGACAAAGCACATTGATGTTCATTATCACTTTGTGAGGGATATGATAGAAGACCCAAAGGTTGTGTTGGTAAAGGTGGATACTTTGAAGAATGCTGCAGATGCATTGACAAAATCTGTGAGCTCTAAGAAGTTCTCTTGGTGTAGAGAGACAATAGGCATTTCAGGGCTGGGAAAATGACTAAGCTCTCTTGTGGCCCCCTGTGGAAAGAAAACAACAAGTGGGAGAATGTTGGGCGGACCCACCTATGGTTTTGTGCATGATTTTCGTACATGTTTTTTGGACGCGATGGTTTTCAGTCCATGGTATTCGACGCGATGGTTTTTGGTCCATGGTATTGGACACGATGGTTTTTGGTCCATGGTATTGGATGCTTCGGCATGTATAAATATGTATTGTAACATTGAAAGGAACATAATGAAAAATCAAGCCAGTAGTCCCAGTCTTATGATCCAGTGGGAAAATCTCTGTGTATATGTGTTTTATGTGTTATGCTCTTGGATTGTTTATTTTTCTTTGTTTTAGAATTCGCATGCAAGTAATTTCTATACAGGGTTAAAACCTACAATAGATACACTATTATAGAAATTCCCACTGTAGATCAACAGATTATGCAATATACTAAAACAAAATACAAGATCTACTTCTACAACACTTTGCGGAAGCTTAATTGAATTGAGCAAGATCAAGAGAACATATATAACTAATAAGAAGAAACCAATCACACATAACACAAAAGAAATAACCAAGGGAAAGTCTCAACCTAAAACCCCAATCTTTTTATTATCATACAAGTGGAAATATAGTCCGAATTACAAAAAGAATAAGCTCACAAGTTATCTTGCTCTCTGAAATCCCTCTGTTGCTCATAGACAGTCAAAGGCCTCTCTCAAACCTTCTCCTCTGCCCTCCAAGCCTCCTATTTCTTTGTGCAATTTTCCCTGGGGTCCAGTTCAGCCACTTGTGTGAATTGGCCTCTTCACACACTCACTAACCTCTGATCCAACTACGCAATCCTAAAAAAGATAAATCCTTATCCATGGATGAGCTTCCTTTATAGGAAAACTCCATCCAACTGATAATACAATGTCTATCCTCTGATCTCAACTAGGTCTCTGTCTGAACTGACATTCATGAGTTATTCATGAGAGAATATTTAGTTATCTGAAGTGCAGTAGTTATATGCAAGCATGCATTAACTAACTGAACTCACATTAATTTAAACAAATTGTTTAAATCAATCTAATTGGACTTGACTCAGTTAACTGAGCCAACTAATTACAACTCAAATTAGAACTCATCCTTATCTCTTTAACTGATGGATAAATTCCTCAATTAATGGAGAAACTGTTGCATGTCCTCACATAGACTTCATGTTTGATTTTTCACAACTAATTAACTCATGGTGAATTAATTAATTTATTTTCAAACAACTGTTAAGTTCAAATTCGAATTTTACTTCCTATTTTAGTCCAGGGACTGACTAAAATTAGAATCCATCCCAAACTGCTAAAAATAGAAATGCTATTTTTAGCACTTCCATTTTTCATTCCTTGTTGCTCAATCTATCACTGGTACCCAAACTGCTATTTATAGCAGTGCTATTTTTAGCACTTCTATTTTTAGCATTTCTTGTTGTCGTTTTTAACAACTATTTGGGGCATTTTTTCTTTAAGCAAGGAATCTTAGTTGACCTTGAAAATATCAAAGCAAAATCCAAAGAATGTGGATGAGGTTAGCTGATTCATGGGACTAGCAAGATATTAGAGGATATTTATCCATAATTTCTCCAAGATAAACCATCCCATTAAAGCCTTGCAGAGAAAAGGAAAAAGATTCGAGTGGACTGCACAATGTATAGAAATATTTGATCAATTAAAATAATTTATCACCAATGTTCATAATTGCAGATCGTGATAAGGATTTTGTGGTATGTATAGATTCATTCAAAGAGGGACTCGTTGGAGTCTTATTGCAGGAAGGGAAAGTCATATGCATGAGTCCAGAAAGTTGAATGAGCATGAGGTGAATTATGTGACACATGATTTAGAGTTGGTTGCCATAATTCATGCCTTAAAAATGTGGAGGCATTACCTTCTTGGCAAGAAATTTACACTCATGACAGACCATAGTGGACTCAAATATTTGTTTGGATAACTGAAGTTGAATGCTAGGAAAGCAAGATGGTTGGCCATGCTCAGCAAATTCGACTTTGAAATCAAGTACATAAAAGGTAAAGAAAAGAAGGTTGTTGATGATTTGAGCAGAAGAATTCAAGTAAATCACTTAGAAGTTGTAAGTTCTTATATGACAGATCTAATAGAAAGAGTCAAAAGTGTTGGAATTCAAGAAGAAAAATATCATCAAGTGAAAGAAAAGTTGTTGCAAAGTGGTGAGGATGTAGAATACCACCTCACTAAGGATAGCCTAAGCAGGTTCAAAGGTAGAATTTATGTAACCAACAATGATGAAATGAAAATAATGATAATGAAAGAGTCCCATGCCAAGTCTTGTTCAGGCCATCTAGGGTATCAAAAGATCCTTACAACCATTGAAAAACACTATTTCTCGTTGAATATAAAGAAGGAAGTAGATGATTTCGTGAAAAAATGAATGGAATTCCAACAACTAAAGGTCAGGAGCAAGCATTTGGTAGGATTCTTATAGCCTATCCCCATTCTAGATTGGAAGTGGGAGGTAATTCCTATGGATTTCATTATAGGATTGCCTAAAAAATCGAACCAACATGACACAATCATGGTAGTGGGGGATAAGCGAAGCTCATTTTATAGCACTCAAATCCACTAATTCTACTAGTGACATAGCACAAATATTCATAAAGGGTATTGTGATGTTGCATGGCATCCCCAAGAAGATTGTGTCAGATAGAGATGTTGGGTTCACTTCTAGGTTTTGGAAGGAACTATTTGTAGGAATTGGGAACATAATTGGAATTTAGTACAACGTATCATCCCAAAACAAATGGGAAAACAAAGAAGATTAAAAAAATTATTGAGGACATGTTAAGAATGTGCAGAATGCATCAACCCAAGAAGTGGGAAGAATATCTTTGACTTTCAGAATTTCATACAACAACGGATACCAAGAATCCCTAAAGATGAGCCCATTTGAGGCATTGTGTTGCACGAGTTACAACTCTCCAATTATATGGACTTATCCAATGAGCAAGTTCCATGTAGGACATGATATGCTAAAGGGTATGGAGCAACAAGTTTAGATCATAAAGAAGAATGTTAGGCCCCTATACTACTAGTGTAACCCCCTATTGTTATTAGTACAACCCCCTTATTATATTGTTGTAGCCATGTAGTCCCCATATTGTTATTATTGTGTGCCATAGTGTAGGTTTTAACCCTATACAAAAATTACCTGCATACGAATTCTTAAACAAAGAAAATAAACAATGCGAGAGAATAACCCATGAAACACATATGCATAGAGATTTTTCCCTGGATCCCAAAACCGGGACTCTCAGCTTGATTTTTCATTATGTTCCTTTCAATGTTACAATACATATTTATACATGCTGAAGCATCCAATACCATGAACTGAAATCCATCGCGTCCAATACCATGGACCGAAAACCATCGCGTCCAAAAAACATGTGCGAAAATCATGCACAAAACCATAGGTGGGTCCGCCCAACCTAACATATGGTCCAAAACCAAAATTTTTCGGGGCGCTGCCCCGGACCCCATAAAGTGGGGTTACGGGTGCCCTTCAAACCCCTATTAACTACGTGGAAAGAATATAACACAACCCAACAAACTCCCACTTGTTGTTTTCTTTCCATAGGGAGCCACAGGAGAGCTTAGTCATTTTTTTTTTCAGCCCTGAGATTCCCATTGCTTCTCTACACCAAGAGAACTTCTTAGAGCTCACAGATTTTGTCAATGCATTTGCAGTATTCTTCAAAGTGTCCACCTTTACCAGCAACACCTTTCTGTCTTCTATCATATCCCTCACAAAGTGATACTGAACATCAATGTGCTTTGTGTTTGAATGATAAGCAGGGTTCTTTGCCAAGAAAATTGCACTTTGGCTGTCACAGTCTATTCTTATAGCTCCCTGTACTAACCCCATACTTGAACACAATCTCTACAACCACTAGAGATTGTTTCTTA
Organism: Pinus tabuliformis; assembly: GCA_031772625.1. NCBI lineage: Eukaryota > Viridiplantae > Streptophyta > Pinopsida > Pinales > Pinaceae > Pinus > Pinus tabuliformis. Next base: position 528,949,740 of record CM062813.1, on the reverse strand, counting down.
CTCATCCAATTGACTGCACCTCCAAATAGGTTAAACACATACCCACTTGTAGATCTTCTCTGATCCAGATCTCCAGCCCAGTCTGCATCAACAAAGCCATGAATATCCAACACTCTGTCCAATCCTGGTCTTCCTTGGTAGCACAAACCATAATCACTAGTGCCACGCAAATACCTGAAAACTCGCTTCACTGCTGTTCAGTGCTCCTTCCCAGGTTTTGACATAAACCTGCTCAATACTCCCACTGCATGTGCAATGTTTGGTCTAGTACAAACCATTGCATACATCAGGCTACCCACTACACTTGCATATGGAACACGAGACATGTCCTCTTCCTCTTCTTGTGTCTTGGGACATTGTTCAGCAGATAACCTCACACCTACAGGAATAGGAACCTTCACCGGTTTACTATCCTGCATATTAAACCTCTGCAGTATTGTCTCGACATACTTCCTCTAGTTTAACCAGAGCTTCCTCTTTGACCGATCTCTTTTAATTATCATGCCCAAAATATAGTTTGCAGCACCAAGATCTTTCATTTCAAATTTGGAGGACAATTGGGTCTTCAAATCCTGGATAATTTCTTTGTCATTTCCAACCAGCAACATATCATCCACATACAAGACCAGATAAATAACATGGTCACCAATTAATTTAAAATACACACAATGATCTGCTTTGCTTCTGGTGAAGCCAAGTCCCCATATAAATGTATCAAATTTCTGATACCACATCCTTGGTGACTGTTTTAACCCATACAGAGACTTCTTTAACTTGCATACCAGTTCTTTCTTACCCTTCACCGCAAAGCCTTCAGGTTGCTTCATGTAGATTTCCTCTTCCAAATCCCCGTGAAGAAATGTTGTCTTCACATCCATCTGTTCTACCTCAAAATCAAAAGCAGCAGCAACAGATAAAAGTAATCTAATAGAAGTTACCTTGGCAACATGAGAAAAAATATCACCAAAATCAATTCCCAGCACCTGAGAATAACCTTTTGCTACCAACTGAGCTTTGTATTTCTCCACCTTTCCTTCCGCATTTGTCTTCTTCTTGAACACCCATTTGCTGCCAATGGGTTTCCTTCCAGCCGACAACTCCACCAGATCCCAAGCCTCATTTTTGTGCAAAGATGTCATTTCATCAACCATGACCTCTTTCCAGACTTTTCCATCCTCTGAATCCACTGCTTCCTTCACAGTTCTGGGATCATCATCAATAACAGACAAAGCAAAAGCAGATGGACTATACCTTTCTGGTTGCCTTCTTTCTCGAACTGATCTTCTCACAGCCGGAGTTTGTGGCTCTTCATCTTCTGATTCCTCCTCTGCTGTAGAGTCTGATTCTTCCTCCTTTGGCTCAAACTCTATCTTCTCAGGTTCCTTTGGTTGGACTTCATGTTGAATAACATCTTTTACCTCTCAAAACACCACATCTCGGCTGTACACAACCTTCCGTGTGACTGGGTTCCAAAGCTTATAACCCTTTAAACCATCCTTATACCCAATAAAGATGCACTTTTCAGATTTACTATCCAACTTGGTTCATTTCTCCTTTGGAACATGTACATATGCATCACATCCAAATACCCTCAGATGTGAAAGAGAGGGTTTCTTACCAGTCCATACTTCTTGTGGAGTCTTATCCTCCAACGCTGAAGAAGGTGACCTGTTGACCAGGTAACATGCAGTATCCACTGCCTCTGCCCAGAATTCATGTCCTAACCCAGCACCACTGAGCATGCTTCTTACCCTTTCCATCAACGTCTTGTTCATTTTTTCTGCGACTCCATTTTGCTGATGTGTATATGGAGTAGTCTTCTACCATGCTATACCACACTTCTTAAAGAATTCTTCAAATTCCTTGCTGCAAAATTCTCCACCATTATCTGTCCTCAACACCTTTATCTTCTTCTCTGTCTGATTTTCCACCAGAGCCTTAAATTCTTTAAACCTGTCAAAGACTTCAGATTTCTTCTTATGGAAATATATCCATGTATTCCTTGAGAAATCATCTATAAATGATACATAGTACATAGACTTACCCAGTGATGGAACCTTCACAGGTCCAAACACATCACTGTGCACAAGCTCTAATATCTGTTTCGTCCTCTTACCACCAGAGGGGAAACTCACCCGATTTTGCTTCCCATACACACAATTTTCACATAAATCAAAATCCAGAGAGCTATCATTCATACCTTCTACCATACCTTTACCATGAAGTATTCGAAGGCCCTTCTCTCTAATATGTCCAAGCCTTTGATGCCACAACATGGTCTTCTCTCCAGAGACCACTAGATTTTCTACTCCATTTTCAGGAACCATAGAACTATTGTACCCATCAACAATAGTGCTACCTTGCAACTTGTACAGAGTTCCAATCCGAACTCCCCGCATCAATATCAGTGCTCCTCAAACCATCTTGCAGGTATCTTTCTCAAACACCATCTTTACACCTGCATCATCCAACTTGCTTACAAAAATCAGATTTCTGGCCAATGCAGGAATACGTAGAACACCTGAAAGTGTTCTAACCCTTCCACCTTGCAGCTTCAACTTTACTTTTCCCCGACCAATGATTCTAGCCTTCCTATCATCTCCTAAGAGGACATCACCACCATCGTATTTCTCATACTCGCAGAATCACTCTCTATGGGGAGTGAAGTGAAAGGATGCACCTGAGTCAATCAACCATGCCTCATGATCTACATGTGTACTTGAAGAAGCCAAGTACACATCCCCACCTTCATCTGAGGTGGTTTTCGCCTCTGCAGAAGGAGCATCATCAGATCCCTTTCCTTTATCAAGAGCTTTAGATTTACAATCCCTTCTGAAGTGCCCTTCCTTTCCGCATTTCCAACACACCACCTTTGTAGGTTTTCCTGGAGATTTAGATCTCCCTCTAGATTTAGATCTCCGACTCGATGACTTATTTTTTTTTCTGTTCTGGGACCGTCCTCGTACAGACAAGGCATCACCATTCTGGCTCTCCATATTTTTCCGTCTCATCTCCTCCGTCAGCAAGGATGAGACTATTTCATCAAAATGTAAGGCAGTTGCATTGCTACCTATTGCAATAACCAGACTATCCCACGAATCTGGTAGACAACACAACAGACTGATGCACTTATCTTCATCTGAAATTTTAATATCAATAGATAATAACTGACTTGCCACAGTATTAAACGCATTCAGATGCTCTATCACCGAGTCTCCATCATTCATCCTCAGGTTATACAGCTTTTTCCGCAGGAATAGTTTATTCACTAGAGACTTAGATTGGTACAAAGTCCCTGACTTGACCCACAAAGCCTTTGCTGTAGCTTCCCCTGATACATTCAGTAATACTGAATCTGAGACACACAATCGTATTGTTCTCTTTGCCTTCCGATCCAACTTCTTCCATTCTTCATCGGTCACTCCCGATGGTTTAGTACCCGGATCTACCGCGATCCACTGATCTTTATCCACCAACAGATCCTCCATCTTGAGTTTCCACAACTCAAAATTCTGACCATTGAACTTCTCAATCTCTATCTTTCCACTGCTCGCCATCTTCTTTCACCACCAGAATCGATCTCGTAGATCTCCCACTGAATAGGGTCTACCACAGGCCCGAGCGAAACCCCTCAGCAACAAAGGCGTCCCCTTGAAGTCAAACCTGGCTCTGATACCAAATGTAGGTTTTAACCCTGTACAGAAATTACCTGCATACGAATTCTTAAACAAAGAAAATAAACAATGCGAGAGCATAACCCATAAAACACATATGCACAGAGATTTTTCCCTGGATCCCAAAACGGGGACTACCAACTTGATTTTTCATTATGTTCCTTTCAATGTTACAATACATATTTATACATGTCGAAGCATCCAATACCATGAACCAAAATCCATCGCGTCCAATACCATGGACCGAAAACCATCGCGTCCAAAAAACATGTGCAAAAATCATGCACAAAACCATAGGTGGGTCCGCCCAACCTAACATATGGTCCAAAACCAAAATTTTCTGGGGCGCTGCCCCGGACCCCATAAAGTGGGGTTACGGGTGCCCTTCAAACCCCCTATTAACTACGTGGAAAGAATATAACACAACCCAACACATAGAAGCCCACTATTTTTATTATTGTGCCCTTACATTATTATTGTTATGTCGGCTCTGATTATATTATGACCCCTTAGACTCTATATATAGAAAGGAGGTCTTGTCATTTGTATCATCCAAGAATTGTTCATCTATGTAATTTAAAGGAGGTTGCCCCCTCTAAGAGGTTGAATTCTAAGGCATTCAACTATCTTTTCTATCTTTTTGTGAGCTGGTTTCATAACATTTGGTATTAGAGCTTTGGATTCTAGGGTTTTGCTGCTCCAAACAGGTCATCGTCACATTTTTGCTATAACTTTTTTTCTGCGGCATTTCAAAAGCAAAAACAAAAACCCATTTGAGCTGAAATCATTGTGAAACTTGGATCTAAATTTCAAATCTTGTCTCACTATATTTTCGGATATATGATCTGAGGAAATTAGTGTTTTTACAGACTCCCGAATTACATCTTAAACAGGTGACCTTCGTAAAATTGTCATAACTTTCACTTTGAGGATCAGATTGAAATTTAGTAAGAAGTTACATAAAAAGGACGGACTGTAGTTTTTTGTGTGTATTTTTCAAATATGAAGGTCAAAACTGTGACACGTGGCACATCATACAAGTTCGCTATTATGAAAAGCTGTATAATCATGTCATCTTGGGAGATTATGCATAACTCTTTCTTGGAGAATCCAATTTAAATCAGACTGGTGGCATTGGAAAGAGGACGTAGAGGGCTACTACAGATCTCGATTTCAGAATTGGAAGATCCAAATTTCCATAGTTACAGTCGTTTCAAGATTGAGCTCCTAAAATCAAGAAGAAGCAAGATGAGGAAGTTTGATGGCAAGGATCTGGTAAATTGGATACTACAGATGGAAAAATATTTTGATCTACATTGTGTACCACTGTTACAAAAGGTATGTATTACATCTAATTATTTAGAACTGAATCAATTTTTATGGTATAAAGGAATTTGTTCTCATAAATCACTATCACGTGGTCAACTTTCACGGAGGAAATTATAGCACATTATGAGGATACAAAGAGCAACACCTTCTTTAGAGAAACACCACAACAATTGGAAGAAAAAAGAGAAAAAGGGCTTTGTTACAAAGTGGAAAGCAAAATTATGTCAACAAGGAATTATATCCCTCACAACTATAAAGATGGAAGTATTGTTTCTCCTAGCCTTCCACAACCTACAAGGGTTACACCACAATAATTGGAAGAAAAAAGAGAAAAAGGGCTTTGTTACAATTGTGATAGAAAATGCGCTAAAGGTCATAAGTGTGCTGAGAAGAAATTATTTTACATAGAGTATGACAAGGAGGAAGAAAATGATCAAGAAACATCAAAAGAAGAGGATATACGCCATGACCCAACCCTAGAGAAAAAAGAAATGAATCCGACCATATCTTCTAAAGCATTGGCAGGAATTACCACTCCTCAAACTCTCAAGATAAAAGGACATATCAAGAAGAAAAATGTTCAAGGAGCAAAAGATCACATTAAGAAAGAAGAAATGAATCCAACCATATCTTGTAATGCATTGGCTGGAATTACCACTCCTCAAATTATCCAGATAGAAGGACATATCAAGAAAAAAAATGTTCAAGAAGTGAAAGATCACATCGAGCATCAAGAAATGAATCTGGCCATATATTGTAAAGCATTGGAAGAAATTACTACTCCTCAAACTCTCAAGATAGAAGGACATATGAAGGAGAAAAAGGTTCAAGCAGTGAAAGATCACATCGAGCTTCAACAACAAGTTCTCCAACTTTTAAAGGATAATGCCACTTTGGTTCAAAATCAAATGAAACAACATGTAGATCAACATCGTAGTGAAAAATGTTTTGACGTAGGTGATTGGGCATTTTTACTGCTACATCTCAAGCAAGCTATTTATGAGAAGGAATTGTTGGCAATACTACATGCACTTAAGAAATGGCGACCTGACTGAATGGGAAGACACTTCAAGGTGAAAATGGATCATGATAGTCTTAAATACTTTTTAGAACAACTATTATCTTTAGAAGAACATAAAAAAAGGGTCACAAATATGTTGGGTTATGACTTTGACATCATCTATAGAAAAGGGAAGCAAAATTTTGTTGCAGATGCACTCTTAAGAAAGGATGAGGATGTGGAAGCATTGTTTTGTGCTATTTCTATTATCCAACTAGATTGGATAAACGAAGCAAGGGATGAATGGAAGAAGGATGAAGAAGTGTGGCCACTCATTCAAAAGCTGCAGAATATCCCAGTTCAAACAATATTTCCAGAACTTGAAGAGGAAAGAAAAATCATATTGGAACCTGGAGCAGTCACAGAAATAAGAACCCAACAGCTACGAAATCGATCAATTTCAGAGTATCTCATCAAGTGGAAGAACTTACCTACTGAAGATTCCACATAGGAGGAAAATAATTTTATACAAAAGCATCAATAACTACTCAAGCATTGAGGACAACACTTTTTGAAGGAGAGGGGAATGTTAGGCCCCTATACTACTAGTGTAACCCCCTATTATTATTAGTAAAATGCCCTTATTATATTGTTGTAGCCATGTAGTCCCCATATTATTATTATTGTGCCCCATAGAAGCCCACTATTGTTATTATTGTTCCCTTACATTATTATTGTTATGTCGGCTTTGATTATATTATGACCCCTCAGACTCCTATATATAGAAAGGAGGTCTTGTCATTTATATCATCTAATAATTGTTCATTTGTGTAATGTAAAGGAGGTTGCCCCCTCGAAGAGTCTGAATTCTAAGACATTCAACTATCTTCTCTATATTTTTGTGAGTTGGTTTCATAACAAAGAATTTGAAAGTCTCACAAGATAGGAAGAAAATCTATGCAGATGAGCATAGATGGCACAAAGAGTTCCAAGTTGAGGAGCTTGTTTATCTAAGGATTAATCGGAAGAAGAGTTCCCTGAGGATTGGGACATGTGCCAAGAGGCTAGATTTAACTCAATCAGTTAGATTTCATGATTTTTTCCATGTTTCTTTTCTTAAAATATATGTACATGACTCTAGTCATGTGATTGATTGGTGTGTGCTATAGGTGGAACTAGAGGGAGATTTCCAACTAAAGCCAATATGCATTCTAGACCGAAGGAGTCCTATGCTTCGAAATTGAGCAATAGAGCAAGTCAAGGTGAAAGAAGCCCTTTGGGCCAAAAGGGGGTCACGTTGGAAATGATTGATGCCATGAAAGTTAATTATCCCTTCTTTTTTGCTAGTTAAATCAAGTGTGTACATGTTTATAAATATTGTATAGAGTTGTGTGTATAAATCTCCATGAAATAGTATGTGTTGTGTTTTGTTTCTAGTATTGAATAAGGGTAGATGAAAAGCAAGGGCGGTGTTCCCCTAAGGGGGAGGGGATTGTGACAACCCCACCCATGGTTCTCTCATAAACTATATTATAAATATGTCTGCTACATGTGAAATTAAGAAAAAAAGGGAGGATTGAGTCCAAGGGACACATATTCTAGATTTGGGTAGGAGGATTTCTTATTTGGGATGATGTGGTTTCTTGAGCAGGAAACCTAAATTGTTTTGATTTCCATTAAAGGTTAGTTGGTGAATGAATTTAATGAATTGATTCTTGAAATTGAATGGCCTACCAGAGGAAGTATGTAGGCTCATGTTGCTTGAGAAACAACAACAAGAAAAGAGGATAAACAATCCAATAGAGTGACTGAGCATTACATGTGAAGGACACAAAAACAAATGAAAAAAAGGAAAAGGTAGTATGAGGACTCATTCAAAGGAAGGGATAGAAACATGGAGGGACATTCATTAGAGAGAGAAGAATGTAGACAGAAAAGGAAGAGGAGATTTGAGCATCCAATGAGAGAAATCAATAGGCAAATCTGAAGAGAAGAGAAGAGAAGAGAAGGGGATTGGTTTTATGGTTCCCTCAAGGTTGTGGGTTGAGTTGTTAGCCTCTAGATTCATGTAACAACTTGGGGTTCGTGGAGGCTGTGGGTTGAGATAGGATCCTTGGATGCCTATAACAACTTGGGTCTCTCGAGGTTGCGGGTTGAGACAAAGGTCTCTTGAGCCTTGTCACAACTTGGTTCCTTGGACACTATGAGATGGGATGGAATCTACAAAGACCTATAATACCATAGGTCCTCTATAGATTGTGGGTTGAGATAATAGAATCTAAAGCCCTATAACAAATTGGGAAGAGGCCATCCTAAGGCAACATCAAAGGAAGACCTGATTGAATACTTGTTGTTACTGGATTATTGTAACGATGGATTATGGGCTCCCTAGAAGGCGTCGAATAATTGTGTGAGCACCTGGGGTGAGGTGGACTGCCTCTGGACTCCCTGTGATATTGAAGGAAGTATTTGTGAGCTGATGGGATTGAGGAACAAGGTCCTCTAGAGTCCTTGTTTCAGTTGGCGGATGGTGTTTTAATCCATTGAGCAAGCATCACAGTTAGACTTGGGAATCTAGATCGGGGGTGACAATTACAGGTAAGTACAGTTGCAATTGTCTATGGTTGGGTGGAGAGTCCTTGTCCTAGACTTAGTTGTCTTACAAGTTGAAATATAAGTATCTTCTTACATTTGTTTATCTGTTGATGAATGTATGATGCATTTCTGATTATAATGATTCTCGATTTTTCGAACTACATTTGTCTTGTTAATTCTTGGACGTGTGGTTACCCCTATTTGGGAAGATGTCACTAATGGACATGTATAATGTATCTTTGTGTGTGTTGCTTCCTTGAAATGAATGAAACTAATGATGAACTAAGCATAAGCTTATCTGGAAATAAAATGTTGTGTGTTTAAGCTTAATGATGTTGAACATGGAACATTTAATGTATAAAATGTGTAAAGAACCACACGAGGATAAAGACTATGCTATAACACTAAACTGAACTTGGTTCTACAAAAAAATGTTTAAAATACATTAAAACAACACATAAGTGAATAATAGAGGAACATAATGCCATGATGCACACTGCAACAAAAATCCTTAAAAAGTTGGAAGAAAACTTGAATCAGTGGGCTTAGAGACCCCTTTCTATTAATGTGAAACAATTACATGGAAGATCGTATGCTTACCAAGGTCTTCATTCTTTTACATCCATTTATTTACTTGTGTTACAAGCTATTTTTCTGCACATGGAGCCACTACATTAACGTTGAGGGTTGTTTCCCATGGGGCCACATGAGTTGATCAAATTTACTAAAATGAGATTTAACCTTGCATTCTCATGAGGCTAGATATATTTCCTTGGCATCCTATTATCACCAGTGAGACACTGGAAGGTTCTGCAGAGTGCCATGGAGCTGCTTACAGGATCAAAATGGATTCTATTACCAGTGATGTGTGGTGGGAAAGTTGGAGACCATTTAGGAGCTCACACTAAGCCCATGTTAGGTAAGCATTGTAGGAGCACCTATGCCAACATGCGTGGGATTCCCTATCCCAAAACACAGAATGTAGGTGGGCAAAGATTTCCGTGGAGTTGGATTTTCCTAATCTCAGGAGGGGTAATACCATGGAATGCCTTAATAAACCTTGACATTGACATGAAGCCTTAACATTGATTGTGAGGCCTGCCAGACCTTTGAGGCAAAGCCATGGTCGAAAATACTAGTTCAAGGAATTCCATGTAGTAGTAGAGCTTGTTCTTGGGGCGATCACAGAGATCCCCATCTAAGATGTTGCAGGAGGTAGGGCCAAAATCCCTTAGCCGAGCCATGGTAGAGAATGAGAAAGAAAAACATGTTGTGGCACAAAGGGATAAAACCCTGAAATTATAAGAAACGATTGGGAAACCTTATCCTTTCACAATTCAAGTCCTAGCCATGGATACCTTCCATTGGCATGGTAAATTTTCCCCTTACACAATTGATCACAAAAATGTCGATGTGGCCCAGAAGGAATGCCCTAAAAGGATGGTTACTGGAAGCAAAGGTTGTACTAAGATAAAAATAGTCGAGACACGTTGATGACCATGTAACCCTGGTCTTTATACTATTGGCTGAGGATGGACCCACCTAATAGGTCATCCTATTAGGTTCACCTCTGGCGAAGTCACATGAGATGCAAGAGGAGGGGAGTCGGGGGAGCGGTGTGACCCACTAAAACACATGGTTTGGAGGTGGGAGCCCAAAAGTTTTACTCGAAACGTTACTAAGGTAATGAGGAGAGGGGAGCAGGGTGAAAGGAAACAAGATCACACAACACAATGATGTACCTCGACAACATCGCTATTGGTTGGAGTGATAGCCTACTTGCCATGTAAGCCAAATGTCATGACCCCGAAAGGGATTAAGAGGGTAGGCAATCGCAAGCAACAAGATGGAGGCGAGTGGGATGATGTGCGAATGGTAATGGTGGTAGTAGGGAGTTGGCTGTAGCAGACTAATGGGGAAGAGGCCATACGACCCCACCATCCATGCCATCCCAGTAAGTGAAACTTGGTGAGAAGTAAAGGGTGCTTCTGGTAGTGCATTGGAAGGGACCAAAGAAGATGACATGGGTCAGTTGCATGGGCATGCACGTATCCCAATAGAGCTTTCAGTAATGGAGGGAGGATCCACAGCCAGATCATCCTAATACTATGTTCTTGGCGGAATAAAGAGTCACCACAAAAGACGAGGTGTTGGGATAACATGAACCAACAACGACGATTGGCGGATAGGCTTGGGCTTAGGAGGAGGATGTAAAAGGGGTCTCTTGTCCATGTAAGTCCAATGCAGAGTAGCCGATATGTAACCAAATGCGTAGTTTGGGAACTGCTGGGAGAGAGCAAGTGGGGTGTTGTATCGAGTGGGACCCAACTAGAAGGCATTTGGCTAATACAAGAAGTCGAGGTCCTTGTGTTTTCAACAAGCATGACTGATATATGTGTGTGTGTGTGTGTGTGTGTGTGTGTGTGTGTGTATATATATATATCTATGGAACTATTAACTCGAAATTAAAAAAATACCACATTCTGCTAACAGTAACCTTAGGGGTTCGGTGAGGTCATAAGATCATATTTGATCTATGTCAACTAGCATTAGATTCTAGGTTGTTTTATTTCCATGAGGCATTTTGACTAGTCATAATCCTTGTTATCTTCTTGAATATCCACCATGTTAAGGATTTCATAAACATGCCAATGGGAATGAGGAAATTCATTTTCCATCCATCTCCAAAAACAACTCTCTATCCTCAAAATCATTAGATGAAATAACATTGACCAGTACCAACATTTATATGTCTAAATCTAGTATGACCTAGACTAATGTATTAGAGAGGTTGCTTTTCTAAACCAAGATGGAAGAGGAAATGTAAGTGACATAGAGATCACAATAATTGAACAATATATTTTTGTTATCATCATCAACCATTGTGGTTAACATAATGCATTTAAATTTGTTAAATTATTAAAAACAAAATGCAGAAATCTCATAAAATATAAATTTTAGCATTCTTTTAAGAGATTTTAGGGAGACCCAAAGTTACTTAATAATTAAAAAAAATAAAGACAACAAACCATGAAGTGAGCCCTTCTATCAACTTCTTAAATGACACATTTTGAAGGACTAGAAAGTTGTTTAATAATTAAAAATAAATAAAATGAAGTGAGCCCTTCTATCAACCTCACACGGGTATACAACCTCTTCGGTATGGTGAGGATGTGGATTTTTTTTGGCGCAATGGGGTGCTGATGTGGTTTTATTTGGCACGATGGCACCAAAGGTTTTCAGCTTGTTGGATTGAAACTTTCAGATTATAACAAACACTCCAATAATTTATTTTCAATTATCTAAAATATAAACCACAGTTAATTATTAAAAACAATTAAAATATCAAATCAGCACGTTGAATTGGTATCATATCATCGGATAAATTACATTTGAAAGGCAGAATATCACAAAGTCGGCTTTTGGTTTTTTTAAATATAGGCACCAAAATATATGGCTATAAATGTAGGCGAAGCAAGCATTGATTTAGTATAAAAGCGTGCAGCGCGCAGAGATTCTTCACATATTTGAGGTCCTCTGGGTTTAATTTGCATAAAAGTACTTCTTTTAAGTGTTTTGTCTTTGTGGATACTGCGAGGCCAGGGAGAAGAAAAGGCTGAGACTCTGATTTACTAATATGGCGTTTTATGATGATGAGGACACTAATGACAGTTACAGCGATGAAAGCGAAGGCAATGAAAGCGATGAAAGCAAAATAGCCGGTGATTCCAGTGGCAGACATATGAATTACACCGTTTTAAGTTTGGAAGACATTTCTGAGCGTCAGCGCAATGTTATAGCAACCCTTTCTGATGTGCTTTCTCTGACTGAAAGCGAGACCGCCATTCTTTTGCGTCACTTCAATTGGGATGCCGAAAATGCCAACGACCAATGGTTTGCAGATGAGGAGAAAGTGAGGAATACTTTGGGGTTATTGTTGCAGCCGGCCAAAAACATGAGCCCAAAGAAGCAGAAAGGAAGGAGATAACGACCTGTCAGATTTGCTTTGATGACTACGACATGAGAGACATGAAGGCACTCAAGTACTGTGATCATTTATATTGCCAGAATTGCTGGCGAGCTTATATTCACACATCAATAAATGATGATGGTTTAGGATGTCTCAACTTAAGATGTCCATTTCGAGATCCACCATGCCGTGCTATTGTGAGTGAAGACATGGTTTTTTCTTTGGGGTTATCTGAGGAAGATAATAGGAAATATAGAACATATGTTGTGAGGTCATATGTTGAACAGAACATTAGGGTTAAATGGTGTCCAGCACCCGACTGTAAATACTGTGTGGAGGTTAATTTTGTTTCTAATGTAAGTCAGGAGGTTGTGTGCAATTGCTCCTATAAATTTTGCTGGAACTGTTTAGAGGAGTCTCATCGTCCAATAGACTGCGGCACAGTCAAAAAATGGGTTGATCAAATGAAGGATGGTGATGCACTCACCATGTACTGGATACGTAGTAATTCCAAGCCGTGCCCAAAGTGTAAACGACCAATCGAGAAAAGCGGTGGGTGTATGCTAATGACATGTATACCTCCGTGTCGGTTTCAATTCTGTTGGTTATGCCTTGATAGTTGGGATAACGATAACGATAGTTATGCAGGCCATAGTTGCAACCAATATAAGCCTGAAGCTTCAACATCAGGAAAAGATGATGGAAATCAACCCAATTCGGCCACCTACGACCATGTTAAGGAAAAGGTTGCGAAAGCATCTTCAAATAGATTGGTATTTTATCTGGAAAGATGGAAGGAAAATGAAAAGTCTGAGCGAAAGGCCTTATCTGATTTGCAGAGTACGCAAAAGGTACAACTTAAAAGGCTGAATGGCTGTATGCATACGGCAATAAGTCTGTGTGGCCTTACAGGGTTCAAATGCGTGGAAATGGCGTGGTTACAGATAGCAGAATGCAGGCGCATGCTGAAATGGACATATGCGTATGGTTATTATTTGACTCCTTCCGGCGATCGTGATGCTGATCTTGCTAAACTAAAACAAGATTTATTTGAATTCCTGCAACGTGAAGCTGAAAATGGATTAGAAAGACTTCATCAATGCGCTGAAGATGAACTGCCACAGCATATAGACAGTGCCCTTAAAGCTAAAGCTGATACTGAGATTGGGAAAAAGGTTTTGAAGGATTTGGAGAACGTCTTTATAAGACTTGAAGAGCTAACAGAGTCAACTGCCGCCCATTTTGAAAAGTTAATTGAGGCGTTTGAAAACGATCTGTCAGAAGTTAAGAATACACGAGTAGGGTGCGCAAAGGCAGCTAGGACCAATTAGTAATTATTGGATGTAGTCTTCATCATTTTCTTGCTTGTTTTTTTGTTATGAACAAAAAAATGGATTTTGGTTTATAGGCAACTAATTGCCTACTTTGGTTTCGTTTTACGTTTAGTATCATTGGCAACTAAGGGTCTGCTTTTGGTTTACAGGCAGCAAGGTGCCTAATTGTTGTTTCAGTATATTATCAGATTGAAATACAAAGATGTTAGAGTAGGGTTTAGTTTTTGAGATGTTAGATGTTACATTAATTAGTTTGAGTGGGGTTTATTTTTTATTTGAAATACAAAGATGTTGAATGTATTTGAAGAATGTTATTTGTGTTCATTCATCTGCTTTCAATATCAAAGTTGTTGTTGAACTAGCTAGACTTATTTTGCCTTTATCTAGTGTTATCATTAGTCTCCGATGGTAATTCATAAATTAGGAGTAAAGTGTACAATAACATTTTCTTCCTTTTATGGTTCCTTTCTCTATTTTATAATTTCCATATAGTTCAGTTGTAGTATATTGCTATTAGTGGTTGAACTTTTAGCTTTTTTATTAAAATTGACATTAATGTAAAAATACTTTTCAACACATCTCTTTCTAGCACATATACAAACAAAACCAGATTTCCTTTCAAAGATAGGAATCAACAAAGGCCCAAGTAAGTTTTTCTTTGATGCACATGTTTAGATGCTTTAATGAATGCTGGAATATTTTCTTATTTTATAAAAAATGCTGGAAGTATTAAGGCGAATACGATGATAGATATAGAGTAACACCTATGATTGGAAAATATCACAGAAATGTGATAAGTCATGTCATAATATACATATTTTGCATCCATGAACATTCTATAAGCTATATTACAGTATGACAAATTATGACAACTTGCAGAGTGTAGAAGCACAATTTTGATCTCCTTAATGCAATTTCTCCTTCTTGTTGCAGGACCATAGAAAATGGAAAAGTTACCCCAACCCACATAAGCCTCACAAATATTAATTTTGACCTTCACTATATTAGATTAGTGCAAATCCATTGAAGCAGTTGATTACTGCTTGCTAAACATCAATCCCAAGCCCATCTAGTGCACTCATTATGGAGAGTAGAAGTTATCGAGGTTGTCTAGCACAAAACATAAGAATATTTAGGGCATGCCTTTCCCTCATCTAGACTTCCACCTTCATTCACACTCATCTTAGATTTGGAATTGAACTTGAAAGGATCATTTAAGAGATGCATGTAGCAAAAATTCAAATACTTCTTTTTGTTATCACACTTCTTATTCAACTTTACCTATTCATCTTTACTTTCTTTTAGTTTTGTTATCACACTCTTTGTTCAACTTTACTTATTCACCTTCACTTTGATTGCATTTTTTTGGTAGTGCTTCCTTTGAACTAGAGAGTAGTACACCTAGTCCATGTTATCATCCCACTTAGGGGAATCCTAAAATGAAATCTACCTCAACTGCAATTGACCTACTGAAATGCAAATTATTAGTAACAATAAATTAGTCTGAAGGAAGAAAAAGATGAAAAGATTCAAATTCTTTGTATGATGCATGAGGATTTGATTAAATTTTTTGAAAAGATTGGAACTTGTTTGTGTAATGCATGAAGATCTGATTCATACAACAGTAAATTAGTCTGAAAAATGAAAAGATTGAAAGGATTCAAATTATTTGTATGAAAGATTGAAAGGATTCAAATTATTTGTATGATGCATGAGGACTTGATTTAAAACACATTCTCTTAACAGTGTATTTTTACAATCTCACTCGCAACCCCAATATGTTTGCAGTGGACATTTTCAAGAAATCTGTGACCAAGATGTTGGTGCCCTTTTATTCCATGGAAGAGAGACTTAAAAAGGCCCAAATGGAGGTATGGAAATTTATTGTATTTGTGAACAGATTCTTATAGTTGAGGCGATAAAAAATTCTACAATTGATGATTTTGGGTATTTTTCCCATTGGGGAGCTGGTGTAGCTTTTTTTCAAATAGCTACTCTGAAGACACCTGCATATCAGTTAGTCTTAATTCACCTAAGATGTTGCATGGCTTTTTCTCAAATAGTTACTCTAAAGACACATGGACTTAATTAACCTAAAATGTTGCATGGATTAACGTGCTTGAATACAAATGTAATGAACGTCAAATGGATACATCTGCGTGATCCATGACAATCATTTCATAACTTAATATGAAAACAAGTTAGTGCTACGTTATGCATAGTGAAAATAAATTACTCATACATATATGCATGATTCCAAGCACTGAAATAATAAATCATCACATGAAAGCACAAGAAACAACAAATAGATATGAAAATCAATTGTAATGAGTGTTATGAATGGTTACCTACCATAAAAATATTATGGTAGTCAATATTTCAATCATCTAACACAAAAATCAATGGTGCAAGATGGCACAGGTGGAGTTCTTCTCAGAGGGAATGCCTTACAACTTAATAATAAATTTGTAAGAGAAATATGTGAAAAGGATGGTTGTCAAAAGTTGATTTTATATTGAATATAATAATATAACTTGTTATTTGCTTCATTCCTACCAGAATTTTGATCATAATTCAGTTCAAAAATGTCTATATAAAATGACTAATATGTAAAAAATCACCTATGTGACTCTAGTAAAATAGCATGTATAACCATAACATCACAAAATCCAAGCATAAATATAATAAAATATCAAGTCATTCATCACATATAATCAAGCAAAAAACACCTTTTTCCTTGCAAAAATTATATCATTGGAATGCATTTATTATGCCCAAAACAAAGTGTCTCAAAATAAAAGTATGCTAAAAAGGTATGTTGTAGATAAACATAAATCTAAAACTATAGCATCATGTTAACTTTGGACATCTACTATGGCTAGTTTCTTTCTTCTTTGCTTTACTCTTCTCTTCTTTCCCTCCTCGTACCTCCAAGTGCATGTCTTCAAAGGAGACCTCCCTCCACCAACTTATCCATGATGCACTGATATGAGTATATTAAGAGGTGACCTCTCAAGAGGAGTGTGTAGGTGTTGTAGGTTGATGAAATTTACTTACTACTATGCGAGTTGATGAATGAACAAGTTGGTTATGGCCAATGCACATTTCCATATGGTAGTCTAATGGTATTAGGATCCCATGCATCAAACTGAAGGGGTTGTTGTTGAAGTGTTGATTGCATAATTTTTACTATGTTGGGATGAGGCGATGGTATATTTTATGAGCTCCATGGATTAGATGGATGAGGTGGAGGTCCCCCACATAGATGTGACCAATCTAAGTGAGTTGGTTAAACTCTTCAGAATCTACATCAAAGTGAATTTAGAATCTAATCCTCTTGTTTTTGTTCTCTTTCCAACACATATTTCCCCTTATTCCATGGCCTCTCATATTGTCACAAGAGCCTTATCATTTTTCACTTTTCATTTCATATTTAGAATTATGTACACTATTGTTATTCATGCAATGAGTGTATGTATTCGACTCTTATGAATGCAAGCATTGTATATCCAATTAACTTAATTTGACATATATTTAATTAGTGAGTTAATCAATGCATTATTAATTCATTCACCATTCAGAATGTAGTAAATAAAATATTAATTACAACACATAAGAAACACACATAGAACACCAAGTTTTTAGGTGGAAACCCAATGTGAGAGAAAACCATTGTTATCGTTGTCTCTATCTTATTTATTATTATATAAGAAAATATTCATTACAATTTGTATTGGTGCAGACTCTTACCAGCAAGCAAGCATCCACTTGTAGGACGCCACAACCTGCACTCGTACTCCAGCACACACTAGAAGGGAGCTACAACCCCATAATCTCGTTTGACTTCTATTGTAAGGGAGATCCTACCCCCATTATGAAGGCTACAACCCTCAACACCTTGTGGACCTCATTTCAAAAAATTTCACACTTGATCCACCTCTCAACCAATCATCAAAGCCTCTAGTTCACCTTTCATCAAATTTTAATACTGGACCCACAACACACCCAAACCAATTTCCAAACTTAAATATTGAAACACAATTTTGAACTAGTGAATCTCTAAAGCATCAAGCCACTGAATCTAGAACCCAACTAGAACAAATGAACTTTAGAATATATACATGACTAATATTACTAGAACCTTCATATATGTGTGCTTCCTCTACATAAAAATAGGTATAGATATCATATTACTAAACACTGAATCATTTAGCTCACTGTAACATTGATCCACTTACTAAATCAAGTACTGAACCAATCGTAGATCGTTGAATCAATCACAGATCACTACACTATGGAATCATTACCATTCAATATTCAAACCCAACCAACAATGTCAAACATATACCATAGACATCATTGACATACAACAACAAATAAAATAGACATCATCAACCATTATCATCAAGCAGCACTGCAAACCTTGACCAGATCTGACTCATAATATATACACAACAATTATTAACCATAAAAACGTACATACATGCTTATACTATGATACACCCATGTATATATATCAACATACTAAAAAACACATCACATAAATATATGTGCAACTACTTACATTTAGCTATGTGTATGTATGCAACTATTTAGAACATAATTCCCATTCTACAAACCTTACTATCACATATTCAAATTACAACATCATTATAGCCACATATCTACTATTAATAGCTACATGTATAATCAAATCAATAAAGTGTATTCATTAAGGTTTGTTTTAATTTCAGATCTATCAGATTTGAGTCTTCTCCCTACTCCATGGTTCACACCTATTTTAGATCAAATCACATTTGAATAACTTTGGTAAAAAATCACTTAGGTAAATACTTTGGTAATGTTGTTAGTATTTTTTCATGGGATCAAATGGAAGTTTTCACTCCAATTACTATGGGTCAATACCATGGTAATGACCCCTAGTATGCATATTTCCATGGTTTAGATTATGTACGTGACTTTTACTCACAAAAAATATGTATGTACATGACCCTTCTTCATAGGAATCGCGTATACTTTCTCAAACTTCACTTTTGTCATCCATCTATAACAGAATTTCCATTTCTTTGTCTGTGTCCTCTGTAGCAGCTGTACCAATCTGCATGAGTTCCATAATCATCATATTATCACAATTTTGATTTATTTATTAAGTAGGTTTCCATTAAGGACAACACATTAGCCATAATGTAAAAAATCTCCCCCCTTTGGACTTGATGGCAACCACTTTGGTGTTTGGACAGCACCCGCAAACACCAAAACTTCTCTCCAAACATCAAGTCTTCTCTCCCCCTTGGGCATCAAGCGAAAATGGAAAAATCAAGCTAAATGAAGTACTTCCATTGCAAATCATTGAAGGTCTAATTTGTTGAACATGAATCATGAAATATTTATACTGACCATGCTCCCCTTGAGCATATGTTGAACTTGATGAAGATATTCAAAAGAGTACAAGACTCTATGACTCAAAAAAATATGACTTTTCCTATCACCAATGGATCGTGATTACATTAGACACCTATTGGACCCAAATGTTACATCAATGTCTGAACATGATGGGATTACATACATGACATCACTTGATCCCAATAGCCCATTCATGACTGAATTTTATAATGATTGAAAAAATGGGTATTTTCATGACCTTTACATCAAGATACATATATGATACTTAGATCCAAAAATCGCCACCTCAATAATCAAGTAGCAAGACCATGATAGTCATCAATCATGCACAATATAGGAATGTGCAACATAGTCATATGATAACATCAATGTAGATAACAACATGAATGTCCTTAATATGTAAGACAAGATAGTGTAGGCATCATTCTTTCCTCATCAAGTGTATTAAGGAGTATCGACAATCAATAATGTAACTGCAACATAAGAAACCCAAGCATTATGACATAATGACAACAACATAATTATTTTCAATAATAACAACCATAGAGTGGAAATGATATGTACTCATCATAAACCCATCACACAACAATCAATACTTAAGAAATCATAATGCCAACAATGAACTATTAGAACAGTGGAAGATGCTCCCCCTAAACCTGTGCCAACTTTCCACCATCAACTTTTATCACATCCATCTCATCAAGTAGCATATGCACCAAAGAACTATTTCATCAACATCGAGATATAACTTTAGCAATACATGGGTAGTATTAATAGTCCGCAACAAGTCAATATCAGAACCCGAAAGCTAATAATAACTAATGGAAGCATATGAGAAGCTCCCCCTGAGTTTATGTCACTTCCTTTTCATTAATGAGAGGCATATACGACTGTCTAGATTACAAACCACATATACCTGCAACTGTCTTTCAGAAGATCCACATACATAAAGTAAATTGTTGGTGATTATAGCTACAATTCCCCCTGAAAACGCCATGCCTATTAGAACACTTATCACAGTGAAGAGGCAAGAATAATACCTATTTTTTGTCTGATATATTCAAAGGAATCATGTGGAAGAGGATTGGTAAATATATTTGTAACTTGTTCCTTTCAAGAAACATATTCCAAATTGACTTTTTGTTCAAAAACTTTCTCTCTAACAAAATAGTCTTTGATTAGGATGTGCTAAGTTTTGGAGTGCATGACAATATTTTTAAAGATACTTATGGCAATATGTTTTCATAGAGAATAGGTACAGGTTGAGGGCGAGTGAATTGAATGTCTTGCAATGTTTGGATCATCCATAGAAGCTGAGTACAACAAGAGAAAGCAATAACATATTCTTCTTAAGTAGTTGATAAAGAAATAGAAATTTGTTTCTTACTAAACCGAGAAACTAAACGAGGACCAAAATAGAATTCTCCTCCACTAGTACTTTTTTGGTCATTAGCATTACCTACCTAGTCTGCATCTGTGTAAACATGAAGTGAAAAGTCTTCATTTTTGGGATACCATAGACTAGAATCTTGAGTGCCTTGTAGATACTTGAATATCCTCTTGACTACTTAGAGATGAATTTCCTTAAGATTTGCTTGAAATCATCCAACTATGCCAAATGCATGCATAATGTGTGGTCTTGTACTTGTAATATAGATCAAGTTGCCAATCATAGATCTCTATTTAGATTGATTAATTGTAGGAGAATCATCATTCTCGCTTAGATTACACCCTGTTTGAGAGGGAAAGATACCATTTTTAGTTTGATGAATTTGAAAACCAAGAAATAATGTTAGCTCACTAAGTACAAACATTTCGAATTCATGCTGCATGGCTGAAGAAAATCCTTTATTCGTAGATTCAACATTGCTTCCAAATGTGATGTCATCTACATAAACTACTATTATTAAAAGTTTTTATTTTCCAAATTTAGTATACAAGTTGCTATTTGCAAATCCTTTCTTAAACCCTTGTTGTTGAATATACCTGTCAAGACGATAATACAATGCACAAGGAGCTTGTTTTAATCCATAAAATGTCTTCTTAAGTTTGCAAACAATAATTTTATCATTGCCAAGTATGAATCCTTCATGTTGTTTAATATAAACTTCTTCTTCTAGATCCCCATTTAAAAATCCAAATTTAGCATCATTTGATATACCTTAAATTTATGAAAGATGGAAAATGCAAGGAATATTATTATGGCTTCAAGTCTTGCTTTGTTTCAGATTACTTCTCAATTTTCATTTAATTTGTTTCTAAACACCCACTTTGTTCCAATTAAATTTTTATTATGAGGCCTTAATATAAGTTCCCATGTCTCGTTCTTTTCTATTTGATTAAGTTCTTCATGCATTGCCTTAACCCAACATTCACCCTTGCTTGCTTAATTCACATTCTGAGGTTCAATTATGGATAGCAAGGCTAATTGACTAGATGATCCAACAAAAGTTCTTCTAGTTAATATTCCTACTTCCTTATCACCTAGAATTTGAGATTCAGGATGATTTTTCTGAACATACCTTGATGGATTCTTTTCTGTTGTACTTCTATTTTCATATCCTTCTTTTGATGCTTCTCTTTCTTCTTCTCCTACAACTTCTTGGATTTTAGTAGGGAGAGTTTCATCATCTTCTTGTGCTTCCTTTTTGGTACCTATGGATGCTTCATCAATCATAACATCTATACTTTCAACAATATTTTGAAGCCTTTTATTATAGCATTTATGTCCTTTGCTTCTGGAAGAGTATCCAAGTAGTATTCCTTCATCAACTCTAGATTCCAATTTTCCAAGCTTATCATCATTTTTCTTTATAAAACATTTGCTTCCAAAGATACTCCTAATGATTGAAACATTCTTTGAGTTAATAAGAGATCCGAGATAACTCATTATGATATTTACAAGAGTGGTCCACCATAGGAGGATCTCCAATGGTACCTTCTAAGGGAAGCTTAAAATATATATCTAAGACGAAAACTCATTAGAGTGATTAATCATGGTAACTTTTGCAAAGTCATGAGGTATTAGAGTGAATCATACTCAACAAGACTTGTCACAGATGTGTGTGTTAACAACCAATGTGGATCAAAAGTAGTTTCAGTGGCTATCCTTTGGAAATCAAAGCCCTAATAGCATTGTTGTAACATCTTTATTCATGGAATTGATTTATTCTTCTACCCTACTCTACCCTAAGAATGAGAAGAATCCCTTTTAAGTATAGGATTACTTCCAAAGCAACCATGTGCGCAACAAGAGGATAATCCTACTCATGTTAAAATTTGAAAATTATATTCAAGAAAATACAATAACAAGAGGAACCAACTGATCTAACTCATGTGATGCTACAAATTGTCGAATGTTAAAGGAGGAGTGGATACTGACATTCATCTGAAACTAATATTCTATGGGATCCATATACTGTTGGTCACTTGATTCCTGGGCAACATCGAGTGCATCATGTAAATCCTCTAAATTTCTTTGTTTATCCCCTAAAGTGTAGGTTGGATCAGATGTATGTTATTTAATATCTTCTTCTAATGGCTTCTCTTCATGAAGCATGAACCATAGCTTCTTGGTTTCCCTAGGAATATCTTCTCGATATTCATGAGTATTTTCTTCCAAAGGAATAAACTTTTCTCTAATTGATGCCAAAATGTGTTCTTTCTGTGAAGCAGATACCCTAGCTTCTGCTAGAATTTAAGATAGTTCTTGGAATAGCATCACACTTCCTGGAATTTTCCTGCTAGCCAGAAGGTCTTGTTAGCGCATGGATTTAGAGAAATGGGTTCTTTTAACCCCAAAAAAATAGAAACACACTAACTCAAAAATTCAATTGCAGTTAAAGGAACAAACCAAGATTGTAAACTAAGAAAATTACACTTGTGGAAAAATAAATCAAATAATCTCAATTGCAGTAAAGAAAGAAACCCAGCATCACACTTTTTAGTAAATAAAATTACTCTTAAAAGCTCAATTACAACAAAATAAACAAATGAGACATCACACTTTGCAGTAAAGGAAATCACTCATTTGCAGTAAAGAAAACCTAGCTTGTGAGCTCTCTAGAAATACCATCCAGTATGCTTCAACAATCAAGGAGAATCTTGTTAATCTAAAAATTCAATTGAGAAGGAAAGGGAAAATCATGACCAATCACGAGGCCTTATCCTACAACGCTTCCCTAAAAGTGGCGCCAAAATGTGGGGTGGTATAAATACAATATTTACACTAACATTTAAATTTTCAATCCAGGTTGGTAAACTTAGAGGCATAGCACAATATATGCCATAAGAAGACCTTAGGAATCTGTGGAATCAAGATCTTGAAAACAATTCCAAAAGGCATCATTCAGGAAAAATGAACAAGACTCTTCAAAGAAAAGTAAACGCGCTGCGAATCTACTTCTCGCTCCTCTTCTGGGTTGAGTTGACTCTTGCAGGAAGTCTTCCTCAATTGTCCAGGGGATAAGGGAATGTATATTTCACTAAAAAGAATGTGATTCAGTTTTCAAAACCTCTCTAAGGATTACATGTTATGTTTTCAAAAATGGAAAACATGAAATAAAACTAGGAATCATAGAGCAACCTCATTCCAAATAATCAAAGAAAACCATTGAATGATTGAAAAGGAATCTACATTATATGTGCACTACTTCTCTGGAAATTATCGAGTACTCAACTGTAAGAAAAGTTTGCAATAGAAACAAATAAGATAAATAATTTTTTGTTGCTTTCAAGCTCACCTTGATCTTATAGAATCATTATATACTTTCTATTCTACACAGAAATATTCAATTATGAGGAAAGGAAAACTAATCACAACTTTTAACCTCAACACATTCTAAGAGTTCTGTGAGCACTTTACTTTGCCAATAAAACAAGATTGCAATTTCTCCTCAAGCTGACCCGGGCATTTAATTATCAAGATTTCACGAATGAATGTTATTTTCTCCAAAGTGCGAGAATCAGTTTCACATCTCAAATAATAGTTTTAAGGAAGTGATGAATGCATAATGAGTTAAATCAACCAAAACTATTAATATGCCATAGTTTCCTTTATCATTATGTTTTGAAAGTAAACCTTGTTATGCAGCAAACGAGATTAGGGTAAGTGTCACACTTATCACTACTTATCCTCTACCTCTGTCTTTATAAAAATACATGAAAATATTATTAATCAAACTCAGAAGATCAAAGATATGAAAAATAACTGTGGATTAAAATCATAAGTCAAATGATCAAATCATAGGAAAGAGCTGTGAAATGTAATTGCAAAATTGTATTAAGTAACACTCACACCATGCATCTATCAAAATAAAATCTAGAGAAACCTTAAGAGATATGGGGTAGCATACTAACTAGTGGGTCCAAACCACCTAGCCCATTTCCCTTGTAGCAGTTAAATTACAACACAAGAAGATTTACAATGGCCGGAAACATAAATCAAATGCGAATTTTGATTAATGTTGAAACTTTTTACATAATCACTTAACAACGCAAAACTGGGCTCCAGTGGTCCCCTCCAGGGATCATCCAACTAGACACGTAGGCTCTTCCCTTCACTGCACAACAAAATCAATCCCCCTGTTCTGCAATAAATGCGATCTACAAGATATAATTCAAGATTCCCTTCCAATAGGCAACCCTCATACTTATAACAACAGCGCTGCCCAATTACTCGAATCACATGCATACAAGTTTAGAATGGATGTGAATACAAACCGATTTACAAACAAAATAAGGATATTCAATTTTGAAAGGGTTTGAATTGATGCACGATGCATTTGCTAAATGTATGTATTTTAATCCTCACATGCTACATATGTCAAAGAAATTTTATTTCTCGCAGGGTCTGCCTTACATCTATTAAATTGTCAAAGGCATTGGATATTTTTTAATGCAACACACTCATTGGTTTCTTCAGTGCTGAGAAGGCCACACCGTATGCTCCTCCCAGCTACTCGGACCAAAGGTTATGGGTGCATATATTTTTAGATCTTGAAAACTAAATTATGTATAAGAATAAGAAAATTAACTTTTAATTGGATTCGTATTGATCTGGAGATAATCACAACGATCAGTGTCGAGTCATGAGATCTTCTCCATGAAAGTATCACGTTGCTAATGACTCTATGGCCTTTAGAAATAGTTTCACCATATTCTTTGACTTTCACTCTACGCGTTATCTGGAAGACCTGGGTGTGATCAAGGGAACACGTCACCATCTCGAGCACCTCCTCCTCAAAACCCATATTCTCGTTTTCTATCATGACAGCCCGAAGTATGAAAATCAAGGAAGTGAGAACAGGATTTGCACTGCTAGTATAGGAAGTGCATTGTTAGAATAGGAAATGTTCATCTACCTCAAAGAGAGCCTACTATTAATGACATTTTCACATTAAATAATTTTCAAATTAAAAAAGCAAGAAAAACTCATAAATCAATAATTGTTACCTCTAAATGCCTCTAGAAAATAGCCCAATAGTGCATAAAATGGAAAATAATGACTATAATCACAAAGTACAAGCATGGAGTTATTCATCAAAAAGCATGAAAATCTAGACAAAATGGAGGCTTAACAATATATTTCTATAAATGGTTAATAAAATACAATATTGTCAATCTTTTAAAATTTTAATTTCATAGATCATAAGAGTATTGTCTCCATTTACTAAGTGAAGCATTTGACCTTTTTCATAATTAGTTCTTCATAGAAATAATTTTTCATTTCTTCAATAGACTATATAAATCCTGAAATAAAAGTGAGTTCTACAATAAAGTGAAGCATTTCAAGAATTTTTCAAATTTACTTATTCTTAGCAACAACTTTTAATTTCTTCAAAAGACTAGATATAAATCCCAAACTAAAAGTGATCCCTACTGTAACAAGGAAAGTATTATATTTTTGTTCATATATATCATATACAAAACATTTAAATTATTTAAATCCAATGTCAATTGTTTAAATCTACTCATTTGTATCATAATTTGCAAGGTTGTTGAACTAAATCTACTAATAGAAATTAAGTTTAAATTCCTATATATGAAACTTCTAAATGTACACACTTAGAGGGAATTATTACTTAAAGAACTTAATGATGTTGTGAATCTTTTGAATTTGAGAGATAGGAGACTCCTGAAAAATCCAGCTAGTGATTACCAAATTGAAGGGTCAAATTTATTTCATCAGATAAAACAAAATATATATCTATAAATTCATATAAATTTAATCAATTATAAGATAAATTGTGACTAAAAAACCATACAATACATAAATACACACTCCATGATATAATAAGGAAATTATTCAACTAATTTTCAAGTATGTTAATATTTGAAAGCCTACTATACAAAATCATATTAGTTGGGAAAAAATTTCTTCATTAGTGTTGGCATTATGATGCATGTGTTGTACTTGAGGGCAACCCACTGATAGAAGAACATCTCACTCAGTTATAACTAGATGAATCTTCAGAAGAGATATCAGATGTGACTGAATGCATGGGATGCACGACAACTCAAAGGAATCAGATGACAGTTCTAAGTGTGACTAGTTAGCTTTGCCATCAAGTCCAAAGGGGGAGATTGTTGGCATTATGAGACAAGTTGTCCTTGATGGAAAATCACACAAATGATAGATCATAGTGCAGCAGGTCAACAACAAGGATTTGATGATCAGGCTACAAGAATGAAGAGAAAATATATATACGCAGGTTCATCATGATAGAGCCGCGTATACACGTGGGTTAGACGTTACAAAGGCGCGTATGCATATACACGCACTTTCATGCAAGGAAAAGCGCGTATATGTTGGAGAACTTACTTTTGGTCCATGGTAGTTAGTCCTTGGTATTTGAACCTATGGTTTTGGACCATAGTATCTCGTGAGATGTGTTGATCTCAAGTATTGGGTCCATGGTATTGGTTTGTTATGGTTTTGGACAATGGTATTGAGCAAGGCCTAAGACTATAAAAGGAGAAGAATATCATTAGGCAAGAGCATAAAAAATGTCTTGAATATCTGATGAATGATGAGATCCAGTATGCAGGTTATGGGTTGATGATGCATTGCTTGATCTGAGCTAAGGAGGGATCTCACCGGTTGATGGAGAACAAGATCTAAGGATAGATCAGGATCAAATGGTTTGAAATGAACTATCTCTATATGATTGATTATGTTTATTCTAGATCTGTATTCTGACGCATGTAATGATCTGAACTGGGTATAACTTAAGTTTGAAATCGCTGCAAATCATGATTGAATATTTATAGATCCGTACGCGGGTTGGCTTTGGTGTAAGCACGTATGTACACAGGTTTGGTTCATGGTAGTAGCGTATACCATTTGAGCTATGATGTTTGAAGTTACAGGTGGTTCTGGTTGTTGATGAGTTCTGATGACAATTTAAAGGTGTCAATATTCTGCATATCCTGTTTGGTTGATTCTGTTTAGCTTCAGTATTGATGGATGAGAACTAATATTGGATCAGGATCATAATGACTCATATTTATGCGATCTGATGGACTAGATATGGGTGCTAACACACATATTATCCTTGTATATGTAATAATCTGGATATGTCTGAAGACAGGACGTGCATCAAGTTATAAGTAAGCAATTGATGACATATATGCTAGTTCACCTTGGTGAAGTTGCGTATACACGCTGGTTCAACACTTCCAAGTAGCGTATGCACTCTAATGCATGATTTTGATGATACAGTTGGTTCTGAATATTGTTGCAGAGTTCAGTGTTCTACTCTATGTTCTGGTGACTGTGTTGTTGATAGGGTTTCAGTGGTTAAGTGATTCAGAAATTGATGATGCTAGTATTGATTGTTTTGTGCTTCAATGATATTTATGGGTCCAGTATGAAAATTTGATGAAACGTGGCCTTCAGATTATAGTGTTGTGCTTCAGGAGTGTCCAGTCTAAAAGTGTATGAGATGTGGTCCCTCGAGGATGAAAGGAGATTGTAGGCCAGCGCCTACGTACTAGTACATCAGCTAGTACAAGAGCAAAGGGGGTGGTAGCTCCCTTCCAGTAGCAGCTAGAGAACAAGTGAAGATTGGAGCATTCAGTAGGCAGGCACCTACGTACTAGTAAATGGATCAGCTAGTACAAGAGCTAAGGGGGTTGTAGCTCCCATCCAGGAGAGTGGAGAACGAGAGAAGGTTGTAGCCTTCTATAGGTAGAAGCCTGTGTACTGGTATAAGACTGCACCAGTACAGAACTATTGTAAAATGAAGTTTCTTATTAAAAGAAGATAAAGACGACCTGGAGCAGGTGGTTTACACCCACATTGGGTTTCCACCTTATATCATGGTGTTCATGTGTGCTTCTTGTGTGTGATGATCTGTTCTCTTTTACTGCACCTGCTTACTATACATATGTTTAATGAAGTTTTGATGCACTAACTAAAGATCAACATTTAATGGATTAACTGAATCATAAGTATTATGGATATACGCTAGTTGCATTAGAAACAGTTGCGTATACACGCAGGTTCCATTAATTGAAGTAGCGTATATGTATCTAAGTATGGAAATGAAAAAGTTTTATTGATTTGATAATACTAATTCACCCCCTCTTTGTATTATTTCCAACAATTGGCATCAGAGCAAGTCCTTTGGTAGAAGCTTGATCGCTTGAAGGAGATCCGTGGAACTGTGGGAAAGAAGCTTAAGAAGAAAGCACCTAAGAAGAAGAAGGCATCTCAGAAGAACTATGACAGTGGGAGTATTGATTGGGAAATATGTGGAAGAAG
This sequence comes from Pinus tabuliformis, assembly GCA_031772625.1. NCBI lineage: Eukaryota > Viridiplantae > Streptophyta > Pinopsida > Pinales > Pinaceae > Pinus > Pinus tabuliformis. The sequence goes on along the minus strand of CM062813.1, from coordinate 528,920,669 downwards.
CACTTCAGATTCAGAATCAGATTCAAAATCATTTCAGAATGAAGATAAACTATCAGGTATGAATTTGTTATCCTCTGATGTTCCAGCTATCTTTCCATTTGAATGTGATGTAAGTGATAAAGAAACAACTGAATGTGCCCTTATGGGTGAGCAAGAAGGATATCAAATAGAGGTAGAATTTTGAAAGGCTGACAGACAAAATTAGAGATCAAGAAGATCTATTGAAAATAAAGGATGGTGCCTTCAAAGAAGTAGCTACCAGACTAAAGGCTCAACAAGAGGAAGGAAGCAAGGTAAGGAAGTTATTCAAAGACAAATATCAAAAGTTGCAGGATGAAGTAACGTCACTAAGAAATGAAGTCAATGAAAAGGGCACAACAATCAAGAAACTCAGAGATAGATCCAGTTATTATGAAAGGCTTGAAGCTACGATCCTCTCACTAGAAGAAGATCTTGAAGAATCAAAGAAGCAGAATACAGATCTACTGCAAGCTATTGAAAAATAGGAAAATGAAGTTGTCAGCCTAAAATCTCAGCTGGAATGTGCCTTAAGAATTTGTCAAATGCAGCAGGATCTGAATGAAGAACAAGAAAATGAGATTCTCAAACTAAGGCAACAAATGGAAGAAGGAAGAAAGTCTGAAGAAATTTTGAAGAAACAATGTCTGGAAAAGGAAGAACAACTTCAGATTGAGGTAAATATCTTAAAAGGTAAATTATAAGAAAAGGATAAATTGTTGCAATTTCAAGATAGTACTAAAGCCTTGGATGATATTCTTAGTAGTCAAAGGTCTCCTGCTATCAAGAGTGGTCTTGGTTTTCATGAATCTGTTGAAGGTGAATCTAGTTCACAAGGTGAGGCAAGGAACTCTAAAGAGAAATCTAAAATTCTCAACAAGGATATGAGAGAGATGAGAGGTCAACCCCATCAACAATCAAGGAAAGAGATTCTTTAAAGAAAATCTTTCACTCCTAACTATGGAAGTAATAGTCGACCATTTACTCAGATGAATAATATTGAATGTTATGAATGTCATAATCTTGGACATGTTGCAGCTAGATGCAGAAGAAGAATGGTTCAAGATCATCACACAGAAAGATCATCACATTCCATGTACTTTAATGGATATTGCTTTGCTTGCAATATGTTTGGTCACAAAGTTACTGATTGCTACTGAAGGAATATGAAACATGTAAGATGTTATGCATGCAACAAGCTTGGACATACAGAAAAGGAATGCAGAAACAAAGTACGGGCACCATACCAAAAGAAGAAAACATCATCACGCTTGAAGATATGGAAGAAGAAGGAAGTACAGTCAGAAAGATGTGGCACAACACAATATAATCAGACACATCACATCACAGACATAACAGACGCAGGGAGAGCTGAAAGTGTAAAACTTCAGTGTCCTGAATCTCATACGCAAGTTTCCTAAAGGGAAGTCGTGTATATACGTGAGTTAAACACTGCAAAGTCGCATATATGTCAGTCTGAGGAAAAAGTAGTAGGGACAGGCTCAGAGAAAGGGTCTGATATGATTCAATACATTATTTGCTCTATTAGTTAATAGTTAAAGTCTACTGAGGATGTGTGGAAATGTTTTGATACTTGTAAGATGTTTAGAAGTGTTTTGATCCTAACTTGATGATGATGATGTCTTGATGCTTATTGTTGATATATGCATGACCAGATCTAACAAATGGCACAAGTTGAGAGGGAGCATATGCCTTTAATAATGCATTGTTGGCATTATGGTTAATAGTCCTTGGTGATGATGCTTATATGGCTAAATGATATATCTTGCTATGATAAAATCTCATATGATTCTTGGGGTTACATAGTTGATGTTCAGATCATATTTGTGGATTGATTCTTAGATGATGAATATATGGTGTTTACATGGTGATCTTCATAAGTATAAGGAGAAGTACAAAGATTGAATACACAACTTCCTTACTTGATGATGAGTCACTCATATGCTGCTGTCGTCATATTCATAAATATCATATAATACAGCTATGATGCAAGATTCCTATAGTTGTTGGTGCTGATGTGTTGAAGTTGATGATATAAAGAAGCCTTGACAAAAGATCTTGAGCTCAAGATACATAGTGCTGGATACATGAATGATTACTCAAAGTTGCATTGTTGGAGACATGATGATGACAAGTTCTTACCTATATGTTGATAGGTTGATACTTACATATGTTGACTGATGCAGATATTCCCAAGTGATGTCCTCCCCCCCTAAAACATCAGAGGATTGTTTGGTGTACCGTAAGTCTTGCGTGGTTCATTTTCAAGGTTGCCAGGTCGAAGGTAGTAAGTTCAAGCGGTATCAGGCGAGCATCAAGATAAAAGAGAGAAGGGAGTGTAGTTGAACTGCTTGATGATACATGGATGATCTTGTTAATAAGTTGGCTATGGTGTTTTACACATATGATATAATGTGAATGATTTTATGATGATGTTCAAAAGGATGAGTTGATATCTATATGCAGACATACCTTGTCATAGGACATTTATAGGTTGCTGATCTGCAAGTGGTTGTACGCTAGTTTCATGAGGAGGATTCACGTATATACGCCTGTTTCTGAGGATTCAGTCACATATATGTTAATTTGAAGGAAATCAGTGGGGCCAAGCTCTGGTTGAAGAAAGTCTGATATGGGTCTAACAGAGACCATCTGGCACAGATGGAACAGGTACAAAGGGAGAACATGATTGCTGGTCTAGATGTTGTTGACAGATGCTTATGGAACAGATCATACATTGTGTATGATAGTTGCTAATGACTATCATGGTCTTATTTAGATGGTTGGTATCATGAAAAGTTCATATCAAGACTCATGATGTAATAGTGTGTCTCTATCTATTGTAGTCATTTGATGAAATCTCTTCTAGTCACAAGATGTAATTTGTAACCCCTCCTTGCATAAGAAGGATGATGAAATATTTCAGTCATGTATTTTATGGTTTCAAGGTCATGTAACGACCTATTTTGGTTTCCCCACTATGCCTGGGATGAACGATGTAATGTACTTGGTTTTCATATGTAAATTTCTGATGTATCCCCACTTGGTTGGGAGATGGATGTATGTATGAGTCTTTGGTGCTAGGAAGGTCACTTATGATGTATAGAGTCATGTTCTTTCTTGTAGAAAATATGTTTGCATACCCTGCTTACAGACAGGGGGAGCAAGAATGTTGCACTTCAACAAGAGCAGAGCTTTCAGCATGTACTCAGAGGGAGCATGGAAAGATTGGTACACCTTGGCATATACAAAGGGGGAGCACATTCAGAGATTTCAACAGGTACTCAGGGGGAGTATGGACAGCGGAATGTTTATCAAGGAAAGAGAATATCTTGGTCCACCCTTTTCCCTTGATTTCAAAGGGGGAGAGTGATTTGGTGTAGTTGCCATCAAGTCCAAAGGGGGAGATTGTTGGCATTATGATGCATGTGTTGTACTTGATGGCAACCCAATGATAGAAGAACATCTCACTCAGTTATAGCTAGATGAATCTTCAAAAGAGATATCATATGTGGCTAAATGCATGGGACGTAGGACAACTCAAAGGAATCAGATGATAGTTCTAAGTGTCACAAGTTAGCTTTGCCATCAAGTCCAAAGGGAGAGATTTTTGGCATTATGAGACAAGTGTTGCCCTTGATGGCAAATCACATAGATGATAGATCATAGTGTAGCAGGTCAGCAGCAGGGATTTGATGATCAGACTACAAGAATGAAGATAAAATATATATACGCAGGTTCATCGTGATAGAGCCGCGTATACACGCGGGTTAGACGTTACAAAGACGCGTATGAATATACACGCACTTTCATGCAAGGAAAAGCGCGTATATGTTGGAGAACTTACTTTTGGTCCATGGTAGTTAGTCCTTGGTATTTGAACCTATGGTTTTGGACCATAGTTTCTCGTCAGATATGTTGATCTCAAGTATTGGGTCCATGGTATTGGTTTGTTATGGTTTTGGACATGGTATTGAGCAAGGCCTAAGATAATAAAAGGAGAAGAAGATCATTAGGCAAGAGCATCGAAAATGTCTTGAGTATCTGATGAATGATGAGATCCAGTATGCAGGTTATGGGTTGATGATGCATTGCTTGATCTGAGCTAAGGAGGGATCTCACCGATCGATGGAGAACAGGATCTAAGGATAGATCGGGATCAAATGGTTTGAAATGAACTATCTCTATATGATTGATTATGTTTATTCTAGATCTGTATTCTGAGGCATGTAATGATCTGAACTGGGTATAACTTAAGTTTGAAATCGCTGCAAGTCATGATTGAATATTTATAGATCTGTACACGGGTTGGCTTTGGTGTAAGCACGTATGTATGCAGGTTTGGTTCATGGTAGTAGTGTATACCATTTGAGCTATGATGTTTGAAGTTACAGGTGGTTCTAGTTGTTGATGAGTTCTGATGACAGTTTAAAGGTGTCAATATTCTGCATATCCTGTTTGGTTGATTGTGTTTAGCTTCAGTATTGATGGATGAGAACTAATATTGGATCACGATCATAATGACTCATATTTATGTGATCTGCTGGACTAGATCTGGGTGCTAACACACATATTATCCTTGTATATGTAATAATCTGGATATGTCTGAAGACAGGAAGTGCATCAAGTTATAAGTAAGCAATTGATGACATATACGCTGGTTCACCTTGGTGAAGTTGTGTATACACGCTGGTTCGGCACTTCCAAGTAGTGTATAAACTCTGATGCATGATTTTGATGATACAGTTGGTTCTGAATATTGTTGCAGATTTCAGTGTTCTACTCTGTGTTCTGGTGACTGTGTTGTTGATAGGGTTTCAGTGTTTAAGTGATTCAGAAATTGATGATGCTAGTATTGACTGTTTTGTGCTTCAATGATATTTATGGGTCTAGTATGAAAATTTGATGAAATGTGGCCTTCAGATTATAGTGTTGTGCTTCAGGAGTATCCAGTCTAAAAATGTATGAAATGTGGTCCCTCGAGGATGAAAGGAGATTGTAGGCCAATGCCTACGTACTAGTACATTAGCTAGTACAAGAGCTAAGGGGGTTATAGCTCCCATCCAGGAGAGTCTGGAGAACGAGAGAAGGTTGTAGCCTTCTGCAGGTAGAAGCCTGTGTAATTGTATAAGACTGCACCAGTACAGAACTATTGTAAAATGAAGTTTCTTATTAAAAGAAGATAGAGACGACTTGCAGCAGGTGGTTTTCACCCACATTGGGTTTCCACCTTATATCATGGTATTCATGTGTGCTTCTTGTGTGTGATGATCTGTTCTGTTTTACTGCACCTAGTTACTTTACATATGGTTAATGAAGTTCTGATGTACTAACTAAAGATCAACATTTAATGGATTAACTGAATCATAAGTATTCTGGATATACACTAGTTGCATTAGACACAGTTGCGTATGCACGCGGGTTCCATTAACTGAAGTAGCATGTATGTATCTAAGTATGGAAATGAAAAAGTTTTATTGATTTGATAATACTGATTCACCGCCCCCGTCAGTATTATTTCCAACAATTAGAAGAACTATATCATTTAACTTTTTAAAACATGTAACTAAAACTACAATAAAACAATAGTAAGAATATATTTTTTAAAGGAATAACTTATCATAACTATAGAGAATTTCACAATTCCAAATAAAAATTGAAAGAAATTTGGGATGAAAAGGGAAATGAAATTGTGGATAAGAAAACAAAAAGAAATCAAGGGATAGAGGTTTTGATGCATTTAGAGAAAAAGGAAGATGCTTCAAGGTCTTGTCAACAATGAATGTACATTATTATCATTTGTGGTGAAGTGGGGCACAAATGATTTGAATGTTTCTTTTGGAGAATGTAGATGGAAATTTTAGCACAAAAATCAAGTAGGGCACAAGGAGGGTAAAAGGATTCAAAAATCTACATGTTTATATAAGGAACATTTTTTCTGCACTTGCAAAGATGGATATCCAATGTCTTTTATATTTTCAATTATTTTTGTGAAATATTGAAATTTTTTAAAGAAAAGAACTCTTTTTAACTTTTGAACCATATTTTGCAATATATTTCATGATTACATATGTTGAGAAACAACTAGATGAATTTAATCAACATTAGATAGAAATAGTCTAAGAAGATTAACATTGTAAACATTTCTAGCATATCACCAATACATGAATTCTAATTTATTTCTTGTGCATTTATTATTTATGAATTTAATATTTATTAATCACATGAGTCTTCCATGGAGCATTATAGTTATATGTAACAATATACTCCCTTTTTTGCAATCACGAATCTACCCTACACTTTGTGTGTCTTTAAAAAACTTGTTCTTTTTAAAAAATTCTCATAACCTTCATGTGAGAATTGAAAGAAGAAATTAGTGAGGTTTTCAAAGGTAGGGATCATCATTGAGGATTCAAAGAACCATTAAATGTTATATATAATGATGAATGTTATGAAATTTTAACGTTTTTAAATATATGTTTAAAAAATAACATCTTCTCAGTTCATGCACATTGGAAGTAGATATATTCTTGGTCCTTCTAGACCTTGCCACATTTTTTCTTTTAACTCCTACTTTGGATATCAAACATTAATCAAACTAATGTTTATAGGTTTTGGAGGACCTGTTCGATAACCATTTTTCTAATCCCCCTTGTAAATAAATTTCCATGAATTGTAATTCATATAAAGAATATATGGAAATTATGTTCCAATGGTTTTCTTTGGTTAAATCACATCCTTAGTTTTTGTGGGTTATATTAAACCATTACAATTCAAAGGTTCTTCATAATTTGCACAAATTGAAGTGGTTTCAAAAAATTCCAGTGAACCATGGTTAGTAGTTTTCGATAGTTTGCATGGTTTCAAGTGGTTTTCAATAACTTATATGGTTTCAAGTGGTTTTCAATAATTTGTATCATTCCAAGTGGTTTTCTTTAGTTTTTGTTACATCTCATTTTTTAACTACATGGTATTACTTTCAATGCTTATTTAATCTTAATTTTATTGTTTCATTCTCCATTTGTTTGTAGTTTTCAATCATATTTCTTAACTCATACAACATGGAGCAAGTAATATGAAAAGTGAGACAATTTGAATTACCTGTATTTGTATGAACTTCTTGTTCTCTCAATGTCTGATGTATTTCCCATGTTTGTTGTGAATATTTGTGTAATGTCCACGCTTTATTATTTCTCTATGAAAGAATGTTTGTTTGTTTTTTAGACAATCAAATTTAGAAACTAAACTATATGTTGACAATAGAGGCTCGATCTAGCCTTTCAGCCATATGATTCACCATTAATACCATTAACAAAAATTTGGTAAGTCTATGGGCGAGTTAGTTTTTTAATGGCTCGATCGATCCTTCGAAATCGATTGAGCCATTGGTTAACCATGTACATCACTCGATGGAGGGTTTCTTTAAAGATTGATCGAGCAATTTTAATTTTGAAATTAAGTGCTCAATCAAGCGTTTAAAGTGCTCGATCGATATCTTGAGGTCCTAAAAATTATAGTTTCAACACCTCTTCTATATATTTTTTTGCAACCCCATTTTGCACCCTATTAGATTTATGGAAGAAATTGTCCTTAAGTGGCAGAGTTGATCACATTGGGTTCGTGAAAGAATCCTCTATCCAACGGCATATGAACTTTACACTTTCAAATTCATATGATATTTTTCATCTAATTCCTTTTAAACGTAACACTTGAAATTTTTTAGATACTTTCAAAGTGGCTGAATAAAAAATCAATAACATAAAATATAGAGAGCGAAAAAAATTCAAAAAATATCACTATCTTTGTTTATGCGTCCTCTTCAAAATATTACTCTTCGTTTTTCAATTTATTTAAAGAGTTGGAAAAAATCTCACGTTAACACATGTCTCTCCAAAATGCAATTGAAATATTAAGTACTTCGTCAATTTCAAAAAAAAAAAATAATATGAAAAAGTTAGTTCTCTCCTTGTAGATCATGCTATATATATATATATATATATATATATATATATATATATATATATATATATATATTAAATTTCACTTCTTAGACTAAGTTATGCTACGTGAACACACTCATATTTCTCAAGTGTTGTGAACGTTTTCAAGGACATACATTGCATTTAATGGAAACTTGATAGATTAGATGACACTAATTTTTTTTTGCAAAAAATATCATTAGGACAACAACATAATTATCCAAATATTTTATTTTTACTATGCATCAAAATTCATAATTCTTATATGAATTCTGAGGGGTGCAATTCGATAAAAGAGGAAAAAATTGAAATTTCATCACCACATTTGGCCCAAAAGTGTAACCCATCTTCATGCTTTCACCCAAAATTCACATTCCTTTCTTTCTTAATTCCTGCCCCCCATCCTTGGGTCTGCCCAACTATCCTTGGGACAAGGGAATGTATATTTCACTAAAAAGAATGTGATTTAGTTTTCAAAACCTCTCTAAGGATTACATGTTATGTTTTCAAAAATGGAAAGCATGAAATAAAACTAGGAATCATAGAGCAACCTCATTCCAAATAATCAAAGAAAACCATTGAATGATTGAAAAGGAATCTAGACTATATGTGCACTACTTCTCTGGAAATTATCGAGTACTCAACTGTAAGAAAAGTTTGCAATAGAAACAAATAAGATAAATAAATTTTTGTTGCTTTCAAGCTCACCTTGATCTTATAGAATCATTATATACTTTCTATTCTACACAGAAATATTCAATTATGAGGAAAGGAAAACTAATCACAACTTTTAACCTCAACACATTCTAAGAGTTCTGTGAGCACTTTACTTTGACAATAAAACAAGATTGCAATTTCTCCTCAAGTTGACCCTGGCATTTAATTATCAAGATTTCACGAATGAATGTTATTTTCTCCAAAGTGCGAGAATCAGTTTCACATCTCAAATAATAGTTTTAAGGAAGTGATGAATGCATAATGAGTTAAATCAACCAGAACTATTAATATGCCATAGTTTCCTTTATCATTATGTTTTGAAAGTAAACCTTGTTATGCAGCAAACGGGATTAGGGTAAGTGTCACACTTAACTTGTAAGATAAATAAGAGATGAAGATAAAAACATTCACTACTTATCCTCTACCTCTGTCTTTATAAAAATACATGAAAATATTATTAATCAAACTCAGATGATCAAATATATGAAAAATAACTGTGGATTAAAATCATAAGTCAAATGATCAGATCATAGGAAAGAGCTGTGAAATGTAATTGCAAAATTGTATTAAGTAACACTCACACCATGCATCTATCAAAATAAAATCTAGAGAAACCTTAAGAGATATGGGGTAGCATACTAACTAGTGGGTCCAAACCACCCATCCTGTTTCCCTTGTAGCAGTTAAATTACAACACAAGAAGATTTAGAATGGCCGGAAACATAAATCAAATGCGAATTTTGATTAATGTTGAAACTTTTTACATAATCACTTAACAACGCAAAACTGGGCTCCAGTGGTCCCCTCTAGGGATCATCCAACTAGACACGTACGCTCTTCCCTTCACTGCACAACGAAATTGATCCCCCTGTTCTGCAATAAATGCGATCTACAAGATATAATTCAAGATTCCCTTCCAATACGCAACCCTCATACTTATAACAATAGCGCTGCCCAATTACTTAGATCACATGCATACAAGTTTAGAATGGATGTGAATACAAACCGATTTAAAACCAAAATAAGGATATTCAATTTTGAAAGGGTTTGAATTGATGCACGATGCATTTGCTGAATGTATGTATTTTAATCCTCACATGCTACATGTGTCAAAGGCATTGGATATTTTTTAATGCAACACACTCATTGGTTTCTTCAATGCTGAGAAGGCCACATCGTATGCTCCTCCCAGCTACTCGGACCAAAGGTTATGGGTGCATATATTTTTAGATTTTGAAAACTGAATTATGTATAAGAATAAGAAAATTAACTTCTAATTGGATTCGTATTGATCTGGAGATAATCACAACGATCAGTGCCGAGTCATGAGATCTTCTCCATGAAAGTATCACGTTGCTAATGACTCTGTGGCCTTTAGAAATAGTTTCAACGTATTCTTTGACTTTCACTCTATGCGTTATCTGGAAGACCTGGGTGTGATCAAGGGAACACGTCACCATCTCGAGCACCTCCTCCTCAAAACCCATATTCTCGTTTTCTATCATGACAGCCCGAAGTATGAAAATCAAGGAAGTGAGAATGGGATTTGCACTGCTAGTATAGGAAGTGCATTGTTAGAATAGGAAATGTTCATCTACCACAAAGAGAGCCTACTATTAATGACATTTTCACATTAAATAATTTTCAAATTAAAAAAGCAAGAAGAACTCATAAATCAATAATTGTTACCTCTAAATGCCTCTAGAAAATAGCCCAATAGTGCATAAAATAGATAATAATGACTATAATCACCCAGTACAAGCATGGAGTTATTCATCAAAAAGCATGAAAATCTACACAAAACGGAGGCTTAACAATATATTTCTATAAATGGTTAATAAAATACAATATTGTCAATCTTTTAAAAATTTAATTTCATAGATCATAAGAGTATTGTCTCCATTTACTAAGTGAAGCATTTGACCTTTTTCATAATTAGTTCTTCATAGAAACAATTTTTCATTTCTTCAATAGACTATATAAATCCTGAAATAAAAGTGAGTTCTACAATAAAGTGAAGCATTTCAAGAATTTTTCAAATTTATTTATTCTTAGCAACAATTTTTAATTTCTTCAAAAGACTAGATATAAATCCCAAACTAAAAATGATCCCTACTGTAACAAGGAAAGTATTATATTTTTGTTCATATATATCATATACAAAACATTTAAATTATTTAATCCAATCTCAATTGTTTAAATCTACTCATTTGTATCATAATTTGCAAGGTTTTTGAACTAAATCTACTAATAGAAATTAAGTTTAAATTCCTATATATGAAACTTCTAAATGTACACACTTAGAGGGAATTATTACTTAAAGAACTTAATGATGTTGTGAATCTTTTGAATTTGAGAGATAGGAGACTCCTGAAAAATCGAGCTAGTGATTACCAAATTGAAGGGCCAAATTTATTTCATCAGATAAAACAAAATATATATCTATAAATTCATATAAATTTAATCAATTATAAGATAAATTGTGACTAAAAAACCATACAATACATAAATACACACTCCATGATATAATAAGGAACTTATTCAACTAATTTTCAAGTATGTTAATATTTGAAAGCCTACTATACAAAATCATATTAGTTGGGAAAAAATTTCTTCATTAGTGTTCACATTATGATGCATGTGTTGTACTTGATGGCAACCCACTGATAGAAGAACATCTCACTCAGTTATAACTAGATGAATCTTTAGAAGAGATATCAGATGTGACTGAATGCATGGATGCACGACAACTAAAAGGAATCAGATGACAGTTCTAAGTGTGACAAGTTAGCTTTGCCATCAAGTCCAAAGGGGGAGATTGTTGGCATTATGAGACAAGTTTTTTCCTTGATGGAAAATCACACAAATGATAGATCATAGTGCAGCAGGTCAACAACAAGGATTTGATGATCAGACTACAAGAATGAAGAGAAAATATATATACGCAGGTTCATCATCATAGAGCCGTGTATACACGTGGGTTAGACGTTACAAAGGCGCGTATGCATATACACACAATTTCATGCAAGGAAAAGCGTGTATATGTTGGAGAACTTACTTTTGGTCCATGGTAGTTAGTCCTTGGTATTTGAACCTATGGTTTTGCACCATAGTATCTCGTGAGATGTGTTGATCTCAAGTATTGGGTCCATGGTATTGGTTGGTTATGGTTTTGGACGATGGTATTGAGCAAGGCCTAAGACTATAAAAGGAGAAGAAGATCATTAGGCAAGAGCATCGAAAATGTCTTGAATATTTGATGAATTATGAGATCCAGTTTGCAGGTTATGGGTTGATGATGCATTGCTTGATCTGAGCTAAGGAGGGATCTCACTGGTTGATGGAGAACAAGATCAAAGGATAGATCGGGATCAAAAGGTTTGAAATGAACTATCTCTATATGATTGATTATGTTTATTCTAGATCTGTATTTTGACGCATGTAATGATCTGAATTGGGTATAACTTAAGTTTGAAATCGCTGCAAGTCATGATTGAATATTTATAGATCTGTACGCGGGTTGGCTTTGGTGTAAGCGCGTATGTACACAGGTTTGGTTCATGGTAGTAGCGTATACCATTTGAGCTATGATATTTGAAGTTACAGGTGGTTCTGGTTGTTGATGAGTTCTGATGACAGTTTAAAGGTGTCAGTATTCTGCATATCCTGTTTGGTTGATTCTGTTTAGCTTCAGTATTGATGGATGAGAACTAATATTGGATCAAGATCATAATGACTCATATTTATGCGATCTGATGGACTAGATCTGGGTGCTAACACACATATTATCCTTGTATACGTAATAATCTGGATATGTCTAAAGACAGGACGTGCATCAAGTTATAAGTAAGCAATTGATGACATATACGCTAGTTCACTTTGGTGAAGTTGCGTATACACGCTGGTTCAGCACTTCCAAGTAGCATATGCACTCTGATGCATGATTTTGATGATACAGTTGGTTCTGAATATTGTTGCAGAGTTCAGTGTTCTACTCTGTGTTCTCGTGACTGTGTTGTTGACAGGGTTTCAGTGTTTAAGTGATTCAGAAATTGATGATGCTAGTATTGACTGTTTTGTGCTTCAATGATATTTATGGGTCCAGTATGAAAATTTGATGAAAAGTGGCCTTCAGATTATAGTGTTGTGCTTTAGGAGTGTCTAGTCTAAAAGTGTATGAAATTTGGTCCCTCGAGGATGAAAGGAGATTGTAGGCTGGCGCCTACGTACTAGTACATCAACTAGTACAAGAGCAAAGGGGGTGGTAGCTCCCTTCCAGTAGCAGCTAGAAAACAAGTGAAGATTGGAGCATTCAGTAGGCAGGCACCTACGTACTAGTAAATGGATCAGTTAGTACAAGAGCTAAGGGGGTTGTAGCTCCCATCCAGGAGAGTGGAGAACGAGAGAATGTTGTAGCCTTCTATAGGTACAAGCTTGTGTACTGGTATAAGACTGCACCAGTACAGAACTATTGTAAAATGAAGTTTCTTATTAAAAGAAGATAGAGATGACTTGGAGCAGGTGGTTTTCACCCACATTGGGTTTCCACCTTATATCATGGTGTTCATGTGTGCTTCTTGTGTGTGATGATCTGTTCTGTTTTACTGCACCTGCTTACTATACATATGGTTAATGAAGTTTTAATGCACTAAATAAAGATCAACATTTAATGGATTAACTGAATCATAAGTATTATGGATATACGCTAGTTGCATTAGACACAGTTGAGTATACACGAAGGTTCCATTAACTGAAGTAGCGTATATGTATCTAAGTATGGAAATGAAAAAGTTTTATTGATTTGATAATACTAATTCACCCCCCCTCTCTATATTATTTCCAACAATTGGCATCAGAGCAGGTCCTTTGGTAGAAGCTTGATCGCTTGAAGGAGATCCGTGGAACTATGGGAAAGAAGCTTAAGAAGAAAGCACCTAAGAAGAAGAAGGCATCTCAGAAGAACTATGATAGTGGGAGTATTGATTGGAGAATATGTGGAAGAAGCACTTCAGATTCAGAATCATTTCAGAAGTAAGATGAACTATCAGGTATGAATTTGTTATCCTCTAATGTTCCAGCTATCTTTCCATTTGAATGTGATGTAAGTGATAACGAAACAACTGAATGTGCCCTTATGGGTGAGCAAGAAGGATATCAAATAGAGGCAAAATTTTGAAAGGCCGATGAACAAAATTAGAGATCAAGAAGATCTATTGAACATAAAGGATGGTGACTTCAAAGAAGTAGCTACCAGACTAAAGGCTCAACAAGAGGAAGGAAGCAAGGTAAGGAAGTTATTCAAAGACAAATATTAAAAGTTACAGGACGAAGTAACGTCACTAAGAAATGAAGTCAATGAAAAGGGCACAATAATCAAGAAACTCAGAGATAGATCCAGTTATTATGAAAGGCTTGAAGCTACGATCCTCTCACTAAAAGAAGATATTGAAGAATCAAAGAAGCAGAATACAAATCTACTTCAAGCTATTGAGAAACAGGAAAACGAAGTTATCAACTTAAAATCTCAACTGGAATGTGCCTTCAGAATTCATCAAATGCAGCAGAATCTGAATGAAGAACAAGAAAAGGAGATTCTCAAACTAAGGCAACAAATGGAAGAAGGAAGAAAGTCTGAAGAAATTTTGAAGAAACAATGTCTAGAAAAGGAAGAACAACTTCAGATTGAGGTAAATATCTTAAAAGGTAAATTAGAAGAAAAGGATAAACTGTTGTAATTTCAAGATGGTACTAAAGCCTTGGATGATATTCTTAGTAGTCAAAGGTCTCGTGCTATCAAGATTGGTCTTGGTTTTCATGAATCTGTTGAAGGTGAATCTAATTCACAAGGTCAAGCAAGGAACTCTAAAGAGAAATCTAAAATGATCAACAAGGAGATGAGAGAGATGAGAGGTCAACCCCATCAACAATCAAGGAAAGAGATTTTTCAAAGAAAATCTTTCACTCCCAACTATGGAAGTAATAGTCGGCCATTTACTCGGATGAATAATATTGAATGTTATGAATGACATAATCTTGGACATGTTGGATCTAGATGTAGAAGAGGAATGGTTCAAGATCATCACACTGAAAGATCATCACATTCCAGGTACTTTAATGGATATTCCTTTGCTTGCAATATGTTTGGTCACAAAGTTACTGATCGCTATAGAAGGAATATGAAACATGCAAGATGTTATGCATGCAAGAAGCTTGGGCATACAGTAAAGGAATGCAGAAACAAAGTACGGGCACCATACCAAAAGAAGAAAACATCATCACGCTTGAAGATATGGAAGAAGAAGGAAGTACAGTCAGAAAGATGTGGCACATCACAATATAATCAGACACAGCACAGCACAGACATAACAGACTCAGGGACAGCTGAAAGTGTAAAACTTCAGTGTCCTGAATCTCATACGCAAGTTTCTTAAAGGGAAGTCGTGTATATACGCGAGTTAGACACTGCAAAGTTGTGTATATGTCAGTCTCAGGAAAAAGTAGTAGGGACAGGCTCAGAAAAAGGGTCTGATATGATTCAATCCATTATTTGCTCTATTGGTTAATAGTTGCAGTCTGCTGAGGATGTGTGGAAATGTTTTGATACATGTAAGATGTTTAGAAGTGTTTTGATCCTAACTTGATGATGATGATGATGTCTTGATGCTTATTGCTGATATATGCATGATCAGATCTAACAGATGGCACATGTTGAGGGGGAGCATATGCCTTTAATAATGCATTGTTGGCATTATGGTTAATATTCCTTGGTGATGATGCTTATATGGCTAAATGATATATCTTGCTATGATAAAATCTCATATGATTCTTGGGGTTACAAAGTTGATGTTCAGATCATATTTGTGGATTGATTCTTAGATGATGCATATATGGTGTTTACATGGTGATCTTCATAAGGATAAGGAGAAGTACAAAGCTTGAATACACAACTTCATTGCTTGATGATGAGTCACTCATATGCTGCTGTTGTCATATGCATAAAGATCATATAATACAGCTATGATGCAGGATTCCTATAGTTCTTGGTGCTCATGTGTTGAAGTTGATGATATAAAGAAGCCTTGACAAAAGATATTGAGCTCAAGATACATAGCACTGGATACATGAATGATTACTCAAAGTTGCATTGTTGGAGACATGATGATGACGAGTTCTTACCTATATGTTGATAGGTTGATACTTACATATGTTGACTGATGCAGATATTCCCAAGTGATGATACATGGATGATCTTGTTAATAAGATGGCTATGGTGTTTTACACATATGATATAATGTGAATGATTTTATGATGATGTTCAAAAGGATGATTTGATATCTATATGCAGACATACCTTGTCATAGGACATTTACAGGTTGCTGATCTGCAAGTGGTTGTACGCTAGTTTCATGAGGAGGATCCATGTATATACGCCTGTTTCTGTGGATACAATCACGCATATGTTAATTTGAAGGAAATTAGTGGGGCCAAGCTCTGGTTGAAGAAAGTTTGATATGGGTCTAACAGAGACCATCTGGCACAGATGGAACAGGTACAGATGGAGAACATGATTGCTGGTCTAGATGTTGTTGACAAATGCTTATGGAGCAGATCATACATTGTGTATGATAGTTGCTAATGAATATCATGGTCTTATTTAGATGGTTGGTCTCATGAAAAGGTCATATCAAGACACATGATGTAATAGTGTGTCTCTATCTATTGTAGTCATTTGATGAAATCTCTTCTAGTCACAAGATGTAATTTGTAACCCCTCTTTGCATAAGAAGGATGATGAAATATTTCAGTCATGTACTTTATGGTGTCAAGGTCATGTAACAGCCTATTTTGGTTTCCCCACTATGCATGGGATGAATGATGTAATGTACTTGGTTGTCATATGTAAATTTCTGATGTATCCCCACTTGGTTGGGAGATGGATGTATGTATGAGTCTTTGGCGCTAGGAAGGTCATTTATGATGTATAGAGTCATGTTCTTTCTTGTAGGACATCTGTTTGCAGACCTTTCTTACAGACAAGGGGAGCAAGAATTGCACACTTCAGCAAGAGCAGAGCTTTCATCATGTACTCAGAGGGAGCATGGACAGATTGGTACACCTTGGCATATACAAAGGGGGATCACATTCAGAGATTTCAGCAGGTACTCAGGGGGAGTATGGACAGTGGAATGTTTATCAAGGAAAGAGAATATCTTGGTCTTCCCTTTGCCCTTGATGTCAAAGGGGGAGAGTGATTTGGTGTTGTTGCCATCAAGTCCAAAGGGGGAGATTGTTGGCATTATGATGCATGTGTTGTACTTGATGGCAACCCACTGATAGAAGAACATCTCACTCAGTTATAACTAGATGAATCCTCAGAAGAGATATCATATGTGACTGGATGCATGGGATGTAGGACAACTCAAAGGAATCAGATGATAGTTCTAAGTGTGACAAGTTAGCTTTGCCATGAAGTCCAAAGGGGGAGATTTTTGGCATTATGAGACAAGTGTTGTCCTTGATGGCAAATCACACAGATGATAGATCATAGTGCAGCAGGTCAGCAGCAGGGATTTGATGATCAGACTACAAGAATGAAGAGAAAATATATATATGCACGTTCATCGTGATAGAGCTGCGTATACACGCAGGTTAGACGTTACAAAGGCGCGTATGCGTATACATGCACTTTCATGCAAGGAAAAGCGCGTATATGTTGGAGAACTTACTTTTGGTCAATGGTAGTTAGTCCTTGGTATTTGAACCTATGGTTTTGAACCATAGTATCTTGTGAGATGTGTTGATCTCAAGTATTGGGTCCATGGTATTGGTTTGTAATGGTTTTGGACCATGGTACTGAGCAAGGCCTGAGACTATAAAAGGAGAAGAAGATCATTAGGCAAGAGCATCGAAAAAGTCTTGAATATCTGATGAATGATGAGATCCAGTATGTAGGTTATGGGTTGATGATGAATTGCTTGATCTGAGCTAAGGAGGGATCTCACCGGTTGATGGAGAACAAGATCTAAGTATAGATCAGGATCAAATGGTTTGAAATCAACTATCTCTATATGATTGATTATGTTTATTCTAGATCTGTATTTTGATGCATGTAATGATCTGAACTGGGTATAACTTAAGTTTGAAATCGCTGCAAGTCATGATTGAATATTTATAGATCTGTACACGGGTTGGCTTTGGTGTAAGCGCGTATTTGTGCAGGTTTGGTTCATGGTAGTAGCGTATACCATTTGAGCTATGATGTTTGAAGTTACAGGTGGTTCTGGTTGTTGATGAGTTCTGATGACAGTTTAAAGGTGTCAGTATTCTACATATCCTATTTGGTTGATTGTGTTTAGCTTCAGTATTGATGGATGAGAACTAATATTGGATCAGGATCATAATGACTCATATTTATGTGATTTGATGGACTAGATATGGGTGCTAACACACATATTATCCTTGTATATGTAATAATCTGGATATGTCTAAAGACAGGAAGTGCATCAAGTTATAAGTAAGCAATTGATGACATATACGCTGGTTCACCTTGATGAAGTTGCATATACACGCTGGTTCAACACTTCCAAGTAGCATATAAACTCTGATGCATGATTCTGATGATACAGTTGGTTCTGAATATTGTTGCAAAGTTCAGTGTTCTACTCTGTGTTCTGGTGACTGCGTTGTTGACAGGGTTTCAGTGTTTAAGTGATTCAGAAATTGATGATGCTAGTATTGACTATTTTGTGCTTCAATGATATTTATGGGTCCAGTATGAAAATTTGATAAAACGTGGCCTTCAGATTATAGTGTTGTGCTTCAGGAGTATCCAGTTTGAAAATGTATGAAATGTGGTCCCTCGAGGATGAAAGGAGATTGTAGGCCAATGCCTACGTACTAGTACATTAGCTAGTACAAGAGAAAAGGGAGGGTAGCTCCCTTCCAGTAGCAGCTAGAGAACAAGGGAAGATTGGAGTATTCAATAGGCAGGCACCTACGTACTAGTAAATGGATTAGCTAGTACAAGAGCTAAGGGGGTTGTAGCTCCCATCCAGGAAAGTCTGGAGAACGAGAGAAGGTTGTAGCCTTCTGCAGGTAGAAGCCTGTGTACTGGTATAAGACTGCACCAGTACAAAACTATTGTAAAATGAAGTTTCTTATTAAAAGAAGATAGAGACGACTTGCAGCAGGTGGTTTTCACCCACATTGGGTTTCCACCTTATATCATGGTGTTCATGTGTGCTTCTTGTGTGTGATGATCTGTTATGTTTTACTGCACCTGGCTACTATACATATGGTTAATGAAGTTCTGATGTACTAACTAATGATCAAAATTTAATGGATTAACTGAATCATAAGTATTCTGGATATACGCTAGTTGCATTAGACACAGCTGCATATACACATGGGTTCCATTAACTGAAGTAGCATGTATGTATCTAAGTATGGAAATAAAAAAGTTTTATTGATTTGATAATAATGATTCACCGCCCCCCTCAGGATTATTTCCAACAATTAGAAGAACTATATCATTTAACTTTTTAAAACATGTAACTAAAACTACAATAAAACAATGGTAAGAATATATTTCTTAAAGGAAGAACTTATCATAACTATAGAGAATTTCACAATTCCAAATAAAAAGTGAAAGAAATTTGGGATGAAAAGGGAAATGAAATTGTGGATAAGAAAACAAAAAGAAATCAAAGGATAGAGGTTTTGATGCATTTAGAGAACAAGGAAGATGCTTCAAGGTCTTATCAACAATGAATGTACATTATTATCATTTGTGGTGAAGTGGGGCACAAATGATTTGAATGTTTTTTTTGGAGAATGTACATGGAAATTTTAGCACAAAGATCAAGTAGGGCACAAGGAGGGCTAAAAGGATTCAAAAATCTACATGTTTATATAAGGAACATTTTTTCTGCACTTGCAAAGATGGATATCCAATGTATTTTATATTTTCAATTATTTTTGTGAAATATTGAAAATTTTTAAAGAAAAAAACTCTTTTTAACTTTTGAACGATATTTTGCAATATATTTCATGATTACATATGTTGAGAAACAACTAGATGAATTTAATCAACATTAGATAGAAATACTCTAAGAAGATTAACATTGTAAACATTTCTAGCATATCACCAATACATGAATGCTAATTTATTTCTTGTGCATTTATTATTTATGAATTTAATATTTATTAATCACATGAGTCTTCCATGGAGCATTATAGTTATATGTAACAATATACTCCCTTTTTTGCAATCACGAATCTACACTACACTTTGTGTGTCTTTTAAAAACTTGTTCTTTTTAAAAAATTCTCATAACCTTCATGTGAGAATTGAAAGAAGAAATTAGTGAGGTTTTCAAAGGTAGGGATCATCATTGAGGATTCAAAGAACCATTAAATTTTATATATAATGATGAATGTTATGAAATTTTAACGTTTTTAAATATATGTTTAAAAAATAACATCTTCTAAGTTCATGCACATTGGAAGTAGATATATTCTTGGTCCTTCTAGACCTTGCCACATTTTTTCTTTTAACTCCTACTTTGGATATCAATCATTAATCAAACTAATGTTTATAGGTTTTGGAGGACCTATTCGATAACCATTTTTCTAATCCCCCTTGTAAATAAATTTCCATGAATTGTAATTCATATAAAGAATATATGGAAATTATGTTCCAATGGTTTTCTTTGGTTAAATCACATCCTTAGTTTTTGTGGGTTATATTAAACCATTACAATTCAAAGGTTCTTCATAATTTGCAAGAATTGAAGTGGTTTCAAAAAATTCCAGTGAACCATGGTTAGTAGTTTTCTATAGTTTGCATGGTTTCAAGTGGTTTTCAATAACTTATATGGTTTCAAGTGGTTTTCAATAATTTGTATGGTTCCAATTGGTTTTCTTTAGTTTTTGTTACATCTCATTTTTTAACTACATGGTATTACTTTCAATGCTTATTTAATCTTAATTTTATTGTTTCATTCTCCATTTGTTTGTAGTTTTCAATCATATTTCTTAACACATACAACATGGAGCAAGTAATATGAAAAGTGAGACAATTTGAATTACCTGTATTTGTATGAACTTCTTGTTCTCTCAATGTCTGATGTATTTCCCATGTTTGTTGTGAATATTTGTGTAATGTCCATGCTTTATTATTTCTCTATGAAAGAATGTTTGTTTGTTTTTTACACAATCAAATTTAGAAACTAAACTATATGTTGACAATAGAGGCTCGATCTAGCCTTTGAGCCATATGGTTCACCATTAATACCATTAATAAAAAGTTGGTAAGTCTATGGGCGAGTTAGTTTTTTAATGGCTCGATTGATCCTTCGAAATCGATTGAGCCATTAGTTAACCATGTACATCACTCGATCGGGGGTTTCTTTAAAGATTGATTGAGCAATTTTAATTTTGAAATTAAGTGCTCGATCAAGCGTTTAAAGTGCTCGATCAATATCTTGAAGTCCTAAAAATTATAGTTTCAACACCTCTTCTATAGATTTTTTTGCAACCCCATTTTGCACCCTATCAGATTTATGGAAGAAATTGTCCTTAAGTGGCAGAGTTGATCACATTGGGTTCGTGAAAGAATCCTCTATCCAACGGCATATGAATTTTACACTTTCAAATTCATATGATATTTTTCATCTAATTCCTTTTAAACGTAACACTTGCAATTTTTTAGATAGTTTCAAAGCGGCTGAATAAAAAATCAATAACATAAAATATAGAGAGCGAAAAAAATTCAAAAAATATCACTATCTTTGTTTATGCGTCCTCTTCAAAATATTACTCTTCGTTTTTCAATTTATTTAAAGAGTTGGAAAAAATCTCATGTTAACACATGTCTCTCCAAAATGCAATTGAGATATTAAGTACTTCGTCAGTTTCAAAAAAAAAATATGAAAAAGTTAGTTCTCTCCTTGTAGATCATGCTTATATATATATATATATATATATATATATATATATATATATATATATATATATATATATTAAATTTCACTTCTTAGACTAAGTTATGCTACGTGAACACACTCATATTTCTCAAGTTTTGTGAAAGTTTTCAAGGACATACATTGCATTTAATTGAAACTTGAGAGATTAGATGACACAATTTTTTTTTTTCAAAAAATATCATTAGGACAACAACATAATTATCCAAATATTTTATTTTTACTATGCATCAAAATTCATAATTCTTATATGAATTTTGAGGGGTGCAATTCGATAAAAGAGGAAAATTTTGAAATTTCATCACCACATTTAGCCCAAAAGTGTAACCCATCTTCATGCTTTCACCCAAAATTCACATTCCTTTCTTTCTTAATTTCTGCCCCCCATCCTTGGGTCTGCCCAACTATTATTGGGACCGCATAAAATAAAATCCTAGAGTGCCTCCCTAGACAACCGACAGGGGGGGGCTACTGCCGCCTATGAACTGTGCCCAACACAACGTACAATGCCTTCTTCTAGTCATGTAAATAATATAACACATACCCAACAATATTTCTCTTGTTGTATTCTTTCCACATAGGGGGTCATAGGAGAGCTTTGTCATTGGTCAAGGCTTGTAACGCCCATTGTTTCTCTACACCAAGAAAACTTCTTAGTGCTCACAGACTTCGTCAATGCATCTACAACATTCTTCAAAGTGTCCACCTTTACCAACAACTCATTTTTCTCCTCAACAATATCCTTCACAAAGTGATACTGAACATCAATGTTCTTTCTCTTTGAATGATAAGCAAGGTTATTAGCCAAGAAAATTGCACTTTGGTTGTCATAGTCTATCCTTATATCTCATTGAACCATCCCCATACTTGAACAAAATCTGCAACCAAACTGCTTCCTTGCTTGTATGAGTGGTTTTCATGTGTTCAGCCTCTATAGTTGAAAGTGCCACTACATACTACCACTTACTCATCCAAATTATTTCTCCTCCAAATAGGTAAAGACATCCCACTTATAGATCTTCTTTGATCCAGATCTCCGGCCCAGTTTGCATCAACAACACCATGAATTTCGAAAACTCTATCCAATCTCAGTCTTCCTTGGTAGCACAAACCATGATTACTAGTGCCACACAAATACCTTAAAACCTGCGTCACTATTTTCCAATGCTCCTTCCCTGGTTTCGACATAAACCTACTCAATACTCCCACTGCATGTTCAATATATGGTCTAGTGCAAACCATTACATACATCAGGCTACCAACTGCACTCACATATGGAACATGGGACATGTCCTCTTCCACTTCTTGTGTCTTAGGATATTGTTCAACAGATAACTTTACACCTATAGGAATAGGACTTTCGCCGATTTACTATCCTTCGTATTAAACTTCTACAATATTGTCTTGAAATACTTCCTTTTGTTTAACCAAAAATTCCTCTTTTCCTCATCGTGTTTAATTTACATGCCCAAAATATAGTTTTCAACACCAAGATCCTTCATGTTGAATTTGGAGGAAAATTGGGTCTTCAAATCCTGGATAATTTCTTTGTCATTTCCAATCAACAACATATCATCCACATACAAGACCAAATAAATAACACAGTCACCAATTAATTTAAAATACACATAGTGATTAGCTTTTCTTTTGGTGAAGCCAAGTCCTTGTACATATGTATCAAATTTCTGATACCACATCCTTGGTGATTGGTTTAACCCATACAAAGACTTTTTTAACCTACATACCAGTTCTTTTGTACCCTCCACTGCAAAGCCTTTAGGTTTCTTCATGTAGATTTCTTCTTCTAGGTCTCCATGAAGAAATTTTGTCTTCACATCCATCTGTTCTACCTCAAAATCAAAAGTAGCAACAATAGATAAAAGTAATCTAATAGAAGCTAACGTGGCAAGAGGAGAAAAAATATCACCAAAATCAATTCTCAGCACATGGGAATAGTCTTTTTCTACCAACTAAGCTTTTTATTTCTCCATCTTCCCTTCTGCATTCACCTTCTTCATAGACACCCATTTTCTTCTAATGGGATTCCCTCCAGTCGACAACTCCATTCCACCATTGTCTTCACATCCATCTATTCTACCTCAAAATCAAAAGTAGCAACAATAGATAAAAGTAATCTAATAGAAGCTAACATGGCAAGAGGAGAAAAAATATCACCAAAATCAATTCTCAGCACCTGGGAATAGTCTTTTTCTACCAACTGAGCTTTTTATTTCTCCACCTTCCCTTCTACATTCACCTTCTTCATAGACACCCATTTCATCTAATGGGATTCCCTCTAGTCGACAACTCCACCAAATCCGAAGCCTCATTTTTGTCCAAAGATGACATTTCATTAACCATGGCCTCTTTCTAGTGTTTTTCATTGTTTGAATCTACTGCCTCCCTGATAGTTATGGGATCATCATCAGTAATAGATAAAGAAAAATTTGAACAAAATGAATATGGACTATACCTTTATGCTTCCCCTTTCTCTCAAACTGATCTTCTCAAAACTGGAGTTTGTGGCTCTTCCTCTTCTGATTCATGTTTTGTTGTAGAGTTTGATTCTTCCTCCTTTAGCTCAAACTCTACCTTCTCAGGTTCCTTTGGTAGGATTCATGTTTAATAACATCTTTCACCTCTCTAAACACCACATCTCAGCAATACACAACCTTTCTTGTTTCTAGGTTCCAAGGTTTATAACCTTTTAACTCATCTTTATACCCAATAAAGATGCACCTTTCAGATTTACTATCGAACTTGGTTCTTTTCTCCTTTGGAACATGTACATATGCATCACATCCAAATACTGTCATATGTGAAAGATATGGTTTCTTACTAGTCCATACCTCATGTGGAGTCTTATCTTTCAATGTTGATGAAGGTGATCATTAACCATGTAACATGTAGTCTCCACTGCCTCTAACCATAATTCTTGTCCTAACCCAAAACCACTAAGCATGCTTCTTGCCTTTTACATCAACGTATTATTCATTCTTTCTATAGCTCCATTTTTCGGAGGTGTGTATGGAGTAGTATTCTACCATGTTTTACCACACTTCTTACAAAACTCTTCAAATTCCTTCTTGAATAACTCTCCATAATTATCTATCCTTAACACCTTGATCTTCTTCTCTGCTGGATTTTTCACCAGAGCCTTAAATTATTTAAACCTGTCAAAGACTTCAGATTTATTCTTAAATAAATATATCCACGTATTCCTTGAGAATTCATCTATAAATGAGACATAGTACACAGATGTACCCAATGATGGAGCCGACATAGGTCCAAATACATCATTGTGAACAGGTTTTAATTCCCCTTTCGCCCTATTAGCACCAAAGGAGATATTCACCCAATTATGCTTCCCATATACACAATGTTCACAAAAATTGAAATCCATAGAGAAATTAGAGATACCATTACCAAGTAATATTTGAAGACCCTTCTCTCCAATATGTCCAAGCCTTTGATGCCATAACATGGTATTTTATCCAAAGACCACTAGATTTTCTGCTCCACTTTTAGGAACTACATAGTTGTTTCACCCATCAATAATAGTGTTACCCATAAAATTGTACAAAGTTCCAATCCAAACTCCCCACATCAATACCAGTGCTCCCCAAACCATCTTGCAAGTATCTTTCTCAAACATTGTGATTACACCTGCATCATCCATCTTGCTTACAGAAATCATATTTATGGACAATGCAAGAATATGCAAAACACCATGAAGTGTTCTAATCCTTCCACCTTGCAACTTCATCTTGAATTGTCTACATCTGAGGATTCTAGCCTTCCTATCATTCCCTAAGAAGACATCACCACCATCATATTTCATACTCACAGAACCACTCCCTATGGGGAGTGAAGTGAAAGGATGCACCCGATTCAACCAACCATATCTCATTATCTACATGTGTAGTTGACGAAGAAGCCAAGTACACATCCCCACCTTCATCTGAGGTGGTTTTTGCCTCTATAGAAGGAGCATCATCAAATCCATTTCCTTTCTCAAGAGATTTGGATCTATAATCCTTTTTGTAGTGCCCTTCCTTTCTACATTTCCAACACACCTTTACAGGTTTTCCTGGAGATTTAGATCTCCCACTCGAGGAGTCATTTTTGTTTCTGTTCAGAGACTGTCCTCGTATAGGCAAGGCATCTCCATTCTGGCTCTCTGTATTTTTCTGCCTCATCTCCTATGACAGCAAGGACGAGACTATTTCATCAAACATCAAGGTAGTTGTATTGCTACCTATTGCAACAACCAGACTATCCCATGAATCTAATAGAGAACATAGCAAATTGATGCACTTATCTTCATTTCAAATTTTTGTATCAACAAATAATAACTGGCTTAACACAGTATTAAAGGCATTTAGATGCTCGTTCATTGTCTCTCCATCCTTCTTCCTTGGGTTATATAGCTTTTTCTGTAGGAACAATTTATTCACCAGAGGCTTAGATTGGCACAAAGTCTATAACTTGACCCACAAATCCTTCATTGTAGCTTCCCATGATACATTAAAAAGTACTGAATCTAAGAGACACAATCATATTGTGCTCTTAGCCTTACAATCTAACTTCACCCAGTCTTTTGCCAACATTCTTGTCGGTGTTGTTCCTAGATCTACAACAATTCATTGATCTCGGTCCACCAACAGATCCTCCATCTTGAGATTCCACAACTCAACACTCTGACCATTAAATTTCTCGATCTTTATTTTTCCACTGCTTTCCATATTATTTCACAGCAAGAATCAATCCCATATATATCCCACTGAATAGGGTCTACCACACGCCTGAGCAGAACCCCTCAGCAGCAAAGGTGTCCCCTTAAAGCCGAAATAACTTTGATACCAAATGTAGATTTTAACCCTATACAAAAATTACATGTAAACAAATTCTTAAAAATAGAAAATATACAATGGGAGGACATAAAACAAATATACACAGAGATATTCCCCTAGATCCCATAACCAAGACTACCAAATTTTATATTCATTATGTTCCTTGCAATGTTACAATACATATATATACATGTCAAATGATTTGTTAACCCCAATCCATAACCCTATATTAGAACATAATCGTAGTTTCCTTAACCAGATCTACAAAATACCATGGGAAGAAAACCATCATGCCCAAAACCATGTGAAAATCCCATGCACAAAACAATGGGTAGGTCCGCTCACCATCTTTGGGTCCAACCCCCATCCTTAGGCCTGCCCAACTATTATTGGGTCTGCATAAAAAGAAAAATCTTGGGGCGTTGCCTCAAACCCCTTACAAGGGGGTGGTAGCCCCGCTACAAACCCCCCAACAGGGGGGTTGTGCCCAAAACAATACACAACGCCTACATCTAGTCATGGAAAGAATATAACACATACCCAACAATAATCAATCTTAGTAGAAGTTCTATAATATGGATCATCGATAGGATATGAAAAAACCACTAGTATCTTTTCCCATCTATTGTAGGATAATGTTATGAATGGGACCATAAAGCCTTAGGAGATGCTTGGAGACAAAGAGGATTTCATATGTATAGGGTCACAGGGTCTTTTGAGATGACAAAAGTTAATGATTAACTCTTTGAGCAATGTTAAAACTTTTGAATCCTATCATAATCAACACATGTGGCTATTTTTAACATCATTCCATGGAAACTAATATACAAAATAATACTATATTATAGAAGAGGGACTCATGTCATGGTGAATAAGATCATTGGACCACCAATGTGGTAGAATTGGTGATTTTGGATTATGGAGCATGTATGAAGTGGTGGTAGGCTATAAATAAATTTCTTAAACATTTCTCAACATCCCGTATGACACTCACTAATAATTTCTCTCATTTGTTGATGTTATAGGACATTCAACCAAACATATATTTTTTAGATCTATCTTCATCGAGTGATTGAAGTTCAGGTAGGGTAGAATAACTTGACCAAACATATGCTATGTTCTCTAGCAGGCGAAGATCAAATAGAGGTGAAAAGATTAGATTAAAATTCCATAAACGCATGGAAATTTTTCTTACTAAAGGGGGGTCATGTTTTTATGATAATGAGAGCATAGATGACATCGAAGTTCCCTTAAGATACAAACATCTAGTGAAATAGTAAGCACCTGAGGATCTTCATGAAATAAGCATTGATTTTTATCTCAATGAAAGGATATATCACATTGTTTGATTGTCACTACATGGTTTGGGGCTATTTTCCATGGATGGCATAAAGGTATGTTATGGAGGATTAACTGAATTGATGGCATATGTCAGACCATGTTACAACTACAATGATTGGGTGTGACTAGTCCAATATACCAAAGGTATGCGAAGGTATGGAGTGGCCACAAATTATATACGAATAAAAGAAAATTTTGAAAATAAAGGTGAAACTATGTATATTGATGGAAGGCCAAAAGCAACAGGGAATATTGTAGGGTTTATAAATAGTACATGGCCCATCACCACAAATAAGCAACCCAATTGCACAGTCAAGGCACATGAAGGAAATCATGTATTCATATGTGCCATTAAATCAATAGTTGGAGGAGAAGAGTTGTTCATTGATTACAATTTGAATAGAATAAATAAAAATATTATTATTATGGGGGAAATATGTATTCAATTTTACCCAACTTGTAAGCAATGTCTATTGTGCGTTATGATTTTCATTTACTACATAAAGTTTCTATATAAATTTAGACATATGTCAGTAATGGTTTTCTTATGAATATAATGATGATTAATTGTCGATGAATTGAAAATTGTACTTATTTGATAAATAGGGTGATAAGGGGAAGGCACCAGCCTTAGGGTATTCCACAGATGATCGCGAGTAAGAGGTTACTGATAATGCAATTTTTATGTCTTCCAATCCAATGCAAGCAATAATGAAGCTTAAATTCAAAGAAAACAAGAAACTTAATTCTTTAGTTTTGATTGAGTCTAAGGCATATGAGATAAAAGGTGAAATCAGAGCCTTGCTGCAACAATTTTGTCAATATGGGGTGAGAAACTCATTTAATTATCCCAATTATTTGTTTATTATTTAGTTATCTCGTCCTTTACTAAAAAACTCTTTATTTTACAAGAGTTTTTGGCAGATTTTGACCCTCAAGCTACAACTTTGTGTCGGTTCGGCGTTGATAACATCGTTGCTGCTCCATCTGAGTGAGTCACTAGTCATTGAGACTGGTATAGCTACTCAACCACCCACAACATGATTTTCACCCCGTAAACAATGTACATCAAGATCCACTCATGATGGTGTGGATGTAGAGCATGATACAATTGCACAATTTGAAATGAGCTTTCCTAGATCTTCCCATGTTATTAGCATGGGATCACTATTGATCACGTTTTTCGTAGATGATGACAATGTCCCTACGAAAATAGAGATACTTCTAGGTATTTAAGAAGTGTTTTAAATATTTAGTACAACCAAAATGAAATTAATGTATAGTCCATGATTATTTAAAAATAATCATAATATTTTTTTGTAGGAAATGATGTATTTTATAAGCATTTGTATCACATAACCATGGAAATCTTTGGGTTGTCCATTCGCACAAACTAGAAATCCAAAAGTTCCAATTTAAAAGAGGAACTTATTAACATGATCGTTTGCCTATTCGGTGATGGTACCTTCAACAAATACGAAGTTACCTCAAAGGAGAGCCTACATTTAAAATATTTGTGTGACCAATATAAGTCTCAATTGGAAAGGTCTAGGTCTCATGAGAATCCTCCATTGGTTAGAGAGATGGAGTGGAGATCGATCACGGAAGATGCACACAAGAAGGAACTTCAAAAAGCAAGGAAGACTCCACCGAGACCAGGAAGGTATGAGGCACACTTAATAATTTAATTATGATGCTTTATCATCATTGCGACATTTAATTAAGTTTTTCAATGTTTTAAATATAGGTTCCCGGATACTTCCAAGTCCACATATGCTACAATAGCCAAACACGGGCAACATCATAATGGCCCGGGTGGTTACTTTAAACTAGCCACAAAAATTATAAGTTTATAAAAGATTAATTTGCATCTAAATTATAAATTGTTAACAATTTTAATTTAATATCACAGAAGAAGAAAAAATCATGTTCTAATGAAAATTTGTAGGCGACACAATTCAAAGAGGCTCCCATGGAGGAATACCTAAAGCTTTCTTTGAAATATTGTTATCAAGTCATGGTTGAAAGGAGGACAAGCTCGGTGTCTTCACAATCTTCCAGAACCCAACATAATACTCAACAAAATAAAAGAAATGAATAACATTTATAAATCATTACTTGTAAAATCTATTGGCTATTATTTTTGGCCATAAAGTATTGTGTTTGATTGTAAAAAGCAGGCAATTAGATACAACACATGAGCCTACTAACAATGGAGTGCTTGATCTTGAGGCTGATGTTCAACTCGGTACTGGAGGTATTTCATGTGTTATAAAAAGAATTGTAGTATGGAATACAATTAAAAATATTTAAATGAAAATGGTGTATCAATTATACCCTTTCTTGTTTCTACACTAGAGCATGTACAAGATGTGGCTATAGAAGAGGCGAAACATATGGCCACCTCCAAAAGTATTCCACTTCCCTCCACTGTCGAAGTAGGTAAAGAACACTCTACTACTCTTGTTATTAATAAAACATTTGTAATAATAATAAATATAAATATGAATTTAACTTTTCTTTCTTATTGCAATTGATGCTCGCCCCCAGTTGTAACAACATAGTCGTAGGACTAGGAATGCAACAAGAAATTTACACTAGAGAGTACAACCACTGAAGGGAGCCAAGATCAAGATATCATTTCTAACTTCATATTAAAAAAAAAAGAAATGTGATAAAAAATGACTGCACTTGTTTATTTAGAGCCCGTTTTTTTTAGTGCCAAATTTTTGGCTAAGAGGTTGAATGCCTCATGGCATGTGCACATGTATCTTTAGACTATCTTAATAAAAAGTTGTGATTTTTCCATTGCAAAAAGTTAGAATGATTTTGTTTCATATTGCATAAACATATCTTTTTTGATACAAGGAGGGTGTAGAATACCATATATTTGATAAGTTTGTGGTATAAGTCAACTAACTCAGTTGCGAATACTAAGAACCTATAATCAGGTTCTCGTGTTAAACTAAGCCTTTACACAATTCATGCCCATGATAATTCAACCATATACTAATTTTTATACCTATCCCACTCCACCATACACTACAAAATTCCTAATTTAGGTGCTAGCTACTCATGTTTCAATGCCTAATCACAACAATTTGTGATTATGATGTCAATTTAAGTGCATGTGTGTAATGTCCATAGTGGGACATATGAATTGTCATCCCCAAATTGTTTGTGAGTGATTATAACCTTAAATGGGCTAGCACTAGTCTAACAATGTAAACTTTG
The DNA here is from genome assembly GCA_031772625.1 of Pinus tabuliformis. Lineage (NCBI taxonomy): Eukaryota > Viridiplantae > Streptophyta > Pinopsida > Pinales > Pinaceae > Pinus > Pinus tabuliformis. The sequence continues at coordinate 528,889,523 of CM062813.1, read as the reverse complement.
AAATGGGAATTCATACTGTTACCCATTTCGTAGAGATAGCAAACAAGTGACCCAATTTTGAAAAGGGGGGATGCAAAACACACATATTTTATTTAGAGCATAGTTTTTGGAACTTTAAATTTTTTACGTACAATACATTTTAGAATGTTAGCGATTTGCATGCTGATTTAAAAATGTGGTGATTCTGCATCAGGCCTTTTTTTAAAAGACCTATTTTTTTACTTTAAATTTTCTAATATATGAAATGTAAATGATTATTGTCTAAATTTAACAATTTTTGACACTTTAAATTTTCTATTGTATTAAGTGTGGATAGTTTTTTAGACGTTACATTTTTTTATACTTTAAAATTTTTTATGTTAATTTTCTTTTACATAAAAAAAGCAAATATAAAAATATATATTAAAAAGACAGAAGGAAAAAAAAAAAAAAAAAAAAATAATATCGTAAACCATAAATTTTTTTGGAAAAAACAAAAACAAAAAAAATTTAAAAACTATAAAACTAAGTAACTAAAAATAGAAAAATTTTGAGAATGATATGAGATATGTTTAGTAACTGTAGTAATTTTTGTGGTTTTGGCTTTGCACCTGTTATAGATAGGAAAAAGCATGCAGTACAGAGCAGTAGTTTTAGACATAGTTTTAGTAAGGCTCATGATTGTATAGTTTATCTAGCTCAGACAACCAGACTGCGAGCCTTCTATTTTTGGGCTGCTTTTAAAAACTATAGATGGAGTTACGACCCGGTTTCCCCTAGAGGGCGGGCAAAGACTGATTATGATATGATGTAATGTTCTTTTGATCGAGTAATAGAAAGAGAAACACCACAGCTTACAAAAAAAAAAAAATAGAAAAATTTTAAAAAACATTAACAAAAAACTACAAAAAGAAAAAATAAAAAACAAACTAGATTAAAAAAATAAAAAAATAAACAAACAAACAAACAAAACAATAAAAATCTAAAAGACTATTAAAATCAAGATTAGAAAAAAAAAAAAACTTAAAAAACCGAAATATATTAAAAAAAAAAACCAAAAAACATTTAAATTAATATATATATATATATATATATATATATATATATATATATATATATATATATATATATAAGGGTAAACATTTTAAATTTAAAAAAATATAGATATATTTTTGGATTCTTTTAAAACCATTTAAAAATTAAAAAAAACATATACTTTCGATTTTTAAAAAATAAAAAACATTTTAAACTTTAAAAAACATATATTTACGATTAAAACTTTAAAAAACATATATGCACACAATTCTGTCACCCAGGCCCATGACCCCATTGGCGGCTGGATGGTGGCTATTTGATTCTAAGAATTAGATAGCCACCTCGACAAGTGGTCGGGCAATGGCTATCTGATTCCGAGAATCGGATAGCCACCGCCCGACCGCCAATGGGGGCGCAGCCTTGGGCGGCGGAGCTACACGTAGCTCTGCCGCTCAAGGTTGCATCCGCCCTGCCGCCCATGGGGGTGGCTATTTGATTCTCGGAATTGGATAACCACCGCTCAGCCACCCGTGGGGGTGGCTATCTGATTGTCGAAATCGGATAGCCATCGCCCGGTCGCCGTGGGGGTGTGACCCACGCAACTCCGTTTCCCAAGGCCACACCCCCACGGGCGGCTGGGCAGTGATTGATAAAATTGTTTTTTTAATAAAAAGTAAAATTTTGTTAAATATGTTAATTTTATTTAAAAAAATGTTTTTTTAATTTTATATATATTTGTAAAATAATTTTTTTTAAATATTTTAAATGTTATTTTTAAAAAATAAAAAATGTATTTAGCTCATTTTTATTTTATTTTTTTAAATCGTAATTTTAAATCAATGTTAGATCCAAATTTTAAATTTTAAATTTAAATATTAAAATTTTTAATATAAAATTTGAAATGTTTTCCTGTTTTTTAAATAAAAAATATACTTTTTTTTTAATTTTAAATGTTTTTTATTTATTTTCTTTTAATTTGAAAATATGTATATATTTTTTTAATTTTAATTGTTTTGTTTTTTTTTTTTAAATTTCAACATATTTTTGTTTTTTAGGGTTTTTTAAATGTTTTTAATCTTAATTTTAGTAGTTTTTTAAATTTTGTTTTGGGTTTTTTTTTTTGTTAATTTTCTATTTTTTTAATCTAGTTTGTTTTTAATTTTATTTTTTTTGTTAATGCATTTTAAAAAATTTCTATTTTTAATTGATTAAAAAAATGTTGTTTTTTTAGAATATGTTTTTCTTATTATTTATTTCTTTATATTTTTAAAAAATTTTAATTGTTATCTTTTATAGGTTAATTTTTTTTTCCTTTTAACATTTTTATGATTGATTTTTTATTTTCTTTTTTGTTTTCTTTTTAATATATATATTTAGTTATGTTTTGCTATTTTTTTAACTCGTTTTTGTTATTTTTTCATTGTTTTAATTTTTACTTTTATTTTTAATTTTATGTTTCCATTATTTTTTGAAATTTTAATGTTTTTTGGAGTCATGATAAAATCTTTTACACCATTATTTCAAAATGTTGAAAATTTACCCTTAAAAAAAAAATTTATTCGAGCGTCAACGCTTTTCATTTTGAGGGTGTTTTTTGCACAATTTTTGCACATAAAAATTCAGTTTTACTGGCATTTTTTTAAAATATTGAAAATTGACCCTAAAAAAAAAACCATCATTCCAATATCAACACTTGTCATTTTCAAGTTGTTTTTTGCACAAAAATTCAATTTCACTACCATTTTTAAAATATGTTCAAAATTACCCTAAAAAAACCATCGCTCCAGTATACACACTTTTCATTTTTAGCACTGTTTTTCATGTTTTTTGAGGTTTTTTGGCGAGAGTTCCTGTTTTAAGTTTATAGTTTATGTTTCAAAGTTTACATTGTTGTCTATCTCATCATATCAAAATGACCCAGTAGATGATAATTTACAACTTTTTTCATCATCACTTCACACTATCTCATGAATGACCCTTTCTACAAATTGTATGCTCAAATTTATGGAAGGCCATCCCCTCTACCTATCCTATGATTGATTGTGACAACAAGTGAATAAAGGACAATTGACGGGTATTCGTTGAGAATATCCACTATTTGTAAATTATACTTTGTTCACCTGTTGTCCCAGTCAATAATAAGTTAGGTAAAAGAGATGGTCTGCCAGAAATTCATGTATATAGTTTGTAGAAGGGGTCATCTATTAGGTAGTGTGAAGTGATGATGACAGACATGGTAAATTTTCATCTTCCATGTTATTTTGATATGGGGATGATAGACTAGTGTTATCCCATTTAAGGTTATAACCATTGATAGGGAATGTGCAAAGGAGAATTCATGAATCCCATCATGGATATCACACTCATATGTACTTCAATTATCATCATAATCACAAACTGTTGTGAATTGAAAACTAATATATGTTATAATTTTGTTAGACTAATATAGATTAGAAAATGCAACTAATATATATATTAGTTATAGTAAATATAATAGAAATTAATATAACAACCATTCCAACAATTTTGACTAGTCTATATTGAGTCTAATATTGATGCTTCATGGGATGGTATATCAACTCATCTAATTCTTTATCCCAATAATCATTGAATGCCATAATATTGCTCTGAGGTTCTATTCAAATTCTGGTAATATATAAGATTGCAGCCTTCCACTATTTGCATGACTCTTTAGCTTCAAGTGGTACACTAAGTCTAGGTTAATTTGTATATGTTTAATGAAGGTAGTTTATTGTCCTCAATCCATATTCGGAAGATCTTGCAAACATTCCTTCATAGGTATGGGCTTCTGTAGGTTATTCATATTCTTTATTTTCTTAGTTTGATCTATATTAGAAGTATCATGCTCATAATACACACACATACACATATGCCAATATTTATCCAATATTAACTATGAATATCTATGCATCGAACATAGCTCTGATCTTCTATACTCTTGTTTACACTTTAAATCTTATATATTTCTGTGCAAGACTACTTTTTCCTATTCAAGTACGAATATTGTAGTTTTTAGACTTCTTTTAAAAATTTGTTTTCAAACTTAATTCAAATACCCTATTTAGAAAGTTAATTTTAGTCTTTAATAATGATTAGTATTTGTTTTTGGATTTTTGAAATGGTGCAACAATTTAGATGCCTAGTTTAAAAAATAATGCTCATGCATGTCGTTAGGATAATACCTAATGTATTGAAGGATAAATGTGCAATTATTAGTTTCCCAATGCTATTAAATTTCTCATTTTAAGCATCTAAAAGCATTATCAAATACACTCTTCCCTAAATATTTTATACAAACTCCTCTTATCTATTCCCCTAAACCCATAAGTATTTTCTATCTATGATTAATGAATAATTTTTATATGTACCTTTATGTACATGATGTTGTTTCATATTATGTAAACATATTTTTTATGATAAAATTTGTCGAGATGAAATATTTTGTGGATTTATGAATGGAGTGAATTGATGTTTTCTATTTATTTTTCTATGTATCTTAATGTTTTTCTTTAAACTATTTCCTATATAGTAGATATAATGGCTACTAGGGAATTGAGAATAATGTGAGGGTGGTGGGAAGGGGGGTTGGGGGCATGATATCTTCCCCCTTCACATGGTTGGCCATATTCAATAGAGAATAAATTAGGCTTTGGATAATCTTGGAGCAAAACACCCTAAATCCAATAGAGCAACAACAAAGTAAATGTTGAATTTGTTGTTTCTTCATCAAGTGGAGGGATATTTTCTTGACCAAGATTAAACTACTCCAATAATTTATTCTTGAAACTAAGAGGAGCTCATTTAGGTATTCATATTTTCTATATTAGAATGATTTTGTTTCATATTATCTCCTTAGTGTTAATATTGATCAAGATAACCAATATTGTCTCTCGTCTTCACCAGTAGCATTTGGGGCAGTATTCATTCCAATCATACTCCTACATAGATGCCATACATGCTACTGATGAATATGGGAGGTAATCTTTCTTGTCTTAACCAGTATTGACGCTTTGTATGAGAAGTATCTACAAAATTTCACTTTTATGTTTTGATATTGTGGTAATTGTTTCCTTTTTTTAAACTATGATGTCGACTAGTGCACGAGGTAAAAAAAGCTCTAATGTTATTTTTATTAATGAATAATAACAAAAAATGTCAATTTAACATTTCGTTTTCGTTATAGTTGATGATCCACCCCTCTTTTGACAACCTTGAAAATGTCATGGGTACATGACTAGACCATCAAAAATAAATAAAAAGAAAAAGAAATGATTGCAATAGTTATATCATTAGAAACATCATGTACCATATTATGAAAACATATTTTTGATGATAATTTTTTTTGAGATGAAGTATTATGTGTATATGGTGAATGAATGATTGCATGAATGTTATATGTTAATGAATAATTATTATATGTCTCTTTATGTACACGGTGTTGTTTCATATTTTGTAAACATATATTTTATGAAAAATTTTATTGAGATGAAATATTTTGTAGATTTATGAATGAATGAATGAATTAATTAATGTTTTCTATTTTACTTTTTATGTATCTTAATGTCTTGCTTTCAAATATTTCCTGTATAGTAGATAGATTGGGTACTTGGGAATTGAGAGTGATGTGGGGGGACAGGAGAGGGCGAAGGGGCCATAATATCTTCCACTTTAACGTGGTTGGCCCTGTTCAGTAGAGAATAAATTATGAATTGGATAATATTGGAGAAAAACACCCTGAATCCAATAAAGCAAAAACAAAGTCAATGTTGACTTCATTGTTGCTTCATCGAGTGGAGGGAGGTTTGCTCCAAGATTAAACTACACAAATTTATTCTCAAAACCAAGAGGAGCTCATTCCGGTATTCATGCATGCAAGTAGTTTTAATTATTCTTTATTCATTCAATTAAATTTAATATTTGGTCAAATTTAATCTAAGTTCGCCTCATTGGTGTCATGAATATGCGTAGGACAACTAGTTTCAATTTAGATGTTGAAGTGGGACAACTATCTAAAGAAAATATATCAAAATGGTAAGGGTTTAGGTGAGACAACAAAATTTGTTTGATATTCATCTTTATGTCTTGGCCAAGTTGGATTTACATAAAATTTTAGAATTAATAACAATCTTTTCCATGAAAAATATTCCTGTAGTATTTGTCTTTCTTTGATAATTATGGTTGTATTTGAGTGAAAGACCATAAAATATCATTTTTCATACAAGGCAGTAGGAGAAACACTTACTCTATTAATTGGGAATAAGGCATTGGTATGATTTTTCTTCTGTTTTATCAATTATTTGTCACATTTAACTTCTCCTCCATTTTTTTGTAGGTACTTTCATTTGCATATCTAGATTTGAAAGATTAACTATAGTTGAAGTCATATACGTGGAAAAAACTCATCGAAGTGTTGCTCAACTTTAGTCCACCAAGCTCTTTGCTATTGGGTGTGTGATTTAGTTTTGCATTGCATTTGATTTCAAGAATTTTTTTATTTCTACATTGCAAATCTTCCAAGACCATAGATGTTGAGAAAAACTAAGGAAAATAGAATTAAAGTTTCTTTTATAATGTTTTCTCTTGTTATATTGACAATTCTTGTAATATAATGTTAGTTCATCATCATCATTATTATTTTTGTTCATCATCAGGACAATGCCAATAAAGAAGATCACAATGCAAATAACAACACTAGAAATAGGCTCCAGACTAGGGAAAAACCTCTCCACAAGGGAAGAACCTAAAAAATACTCTTCTTATAGAAATTCAAGGATGACTTCCAAGACCTTTGATCAATACAACTCACCAAGTGACAGGCCAGCCACCCAAACAAAAATGCTTTTCTCTATAACTCAGTCTGTTTCTCTTCTATAGCTCAAAATATGAATAGAGATAGCTTTCTTCCCATACATGTGAGCTTCCCAAACAAATAATTGATACAAAAACAGAACAAATAGATAGTTTTTCTTTCCTCACTATCCTTCACCTCTTTCTCGCTCTAAATTTTCCTCAGACTTCTTCAAGATACCAAATTACTTTTGTGACTTAAATGAGGTCCAATACCTCTCCTTTATTGAGAAATCTAGGGAATTATGTGAGTTAGATTCTTGAATTTGATTTCTCTTATCTCAACATTTACTTGTGAAATTATATTTTGATTATGTTAGTGTTCTTTTCATCAAATAAATATCAACATGAATATCACAAAGACAATAACACAAGACATAAGCACATAGCCAGGAAAAAACCCATTTAAAGGAGAAAACCCAGTCAACTCTTTCTCTTGTAGATTAAATTATGTTGATACACACTTGGCCATTTTAATAAATAAATAGACTTACTCCAACAAATAGAAGATTTCCTCTTGCAATTGTCTCTGCAATCATGGTTCTTGGCTCCTCCTGTTTCAACTTTAAAATTTTGACCCTCCTTCTGCAATAGCCTCGACCTTCTTACTTCAGAAATATTGGCCTTCTTGCTTCAAAAATCTCGTCCTTCCTTCTGTAATAGTCACAGCCCTTTCTTTAATCATCTCTACAACAAGTAACTTTGGCCTCCCTATAATTGTTTCTGCAATTCACATTTTCGGCTTCCTCTCTACAATAGTCTCCTAAGATTCTCTGCTTCCTCTTGATTTCTTGGTCCTATAATAGTTTCTCTTACTTCTTGAATGAAAGCTTCACTTCTCTCCACAAAAGTGTTAAATAGTAGGCTATTTATACTTATTTTTCATTGTGCATTTGAGCCGACATGATCAATTTGACTTGAACATGACTTGTAGGCTTGTAATGAACGTTGAATTGATTATATTTTGTTTGGAGGGCAGATTTCAAGGATGAATTGTAATCCTTTTGGGAGAAGGAACTGATTTTTTGGAGTAGATATTTATTTACCAAAACAATTTTATTTTGTTAACCTTAAGTATCCTAAGAAGTGTCTCTCACAAAAATTCTTTGACTTTGACTCAACAAAAATTTGGCTTCACAACGCCAAAAAATGTATTTGAAGGGAAAAATTTAAGCAACTAGATTTCAAAGGCATGCCCCTTTCTCATTCAATGTTTTATTTTCTATAATGGTTTTGTAGACAAAGGAACATTTGTTGTTAACAAAATATTTCCATGTAAAATGATCCACTTTCGAGAGTCGATGATAGAAGTTGAAAGAGATGAAATTTATGTTTGTTACCCAAGTATCAACTCCTTGAAAATTTGTGGAACGAGCAATAATTCGAGCACAACATTCATTTCAAGACATTTGATCGCATTGCTTACTTATGGATAGGTTCCAAAAGATTTCTTTATTAAGCTTGTAATCAATTCTATAGAAAAAATTCGTAATGAACTTAAAGATGAATCAAAAGTTTGGATAGTTGTAAAGCAATATAGGGATTTAGATGACGACCACATGTGTCTGACAATGTTATCATGTGGAATTATTTTGCGTCAATTAATTCTTATTGGATTGACCAGAACCACCCTTGGGGTACCATGAATGAAATGTGAAGCAACAATCTCCAAATGGGTATCTAGAATAAGCACATGCTCCTAGGGGTGATGCAGGTATGGATAGCTATAGACATAGAGCCTATTAGATTTTACATAGAACCAAGTCATTTGTTAGTCCCTTGATGCAGAAATGAAAGAGGGTGGAAAATCATATAAGCCCAAAATCAATCGAAAAGAATATGTGCTCCAACTTATCCAAAGTATGGAAAATCAGTAGTTGAATGAGCCCATGATGAGATAAAAACTCATGTTTACCCCCTTTTTTCCTTTCAAATCATTCCATTTATGGATTGTAGGAGGAAGTATGGAACATTTATGGTCTCTAAAAGTTATAAGTTTGGTTGGTGTCTAGTTGGTATAGGGTTTGAATTGATAAACATAAACTATACTTTTCCTTCCTTCGTAGGAGATGTATTTTAAAAATAAGATATGCTACCTCCTCCTAGATACCTTAATAATAATTCCTTTAGTCACAAAAATTTCAAGCCACTTGACAATAGTCACATATTTAAATACATTCTCCCAGGTCTAGGAAAGGCCTATTTAGCGATACTCTCTCAAGGGTGAGAGGAAGAATCAGAGAGAGAAGGCCCAATAATTTTAGTAAAATATCACATTAAAACATTTCTCTTGCATCTCAAATGAGATTATTTTTTCTATAAGTTAAGGGAAGAGGATAACCAAGAGACCATAGGAGAGTATAGACTATCATCAAGTTATAATATCCTTATGTACCATTGGTATTATATGAATGTAAAGTTTATTTCCTTTTCCATTTCATATTTATATATGTGATATTATGGTTTACTTCTTGTAATAGTTCATAGAGAAATCTAAATTCCCTTCTATGGAGGTAAACTTTGTATTTATTTTTTTGTGCATGTGTGTAGGGGTTCAGATAAAGGATTTGGGAGTGAGGTATATGGGTTTCACTAGGGCTTCCAGTTGTTATGAGGGGTTTTTAATTTACACTAGCCTATGAAGGTTATAAGGTGTCATAATTTACATACTTTCCTCCATTTATTTCATTACTTGTTTTTACATTGTGAGTAGGAAATTAGTTTTTATCTTTCACCCATTGCCTAACAGATCGCAAGGTAGGATCAATTTGGAAATAACTTCTTTGATTTTGTGTGAATTCAAAGAAAAATCCTCCACTCCTGGAAAATATCAAATCCAATCCCTTAAATATCTCTAACTATCCATAAAACTATTAATCTCCTCCAGCTATATACTTTCTTATTACATTGGTTACATTACATGATAGATGAAAGAAACAAGCTCATTCCTTTGTAGATCAAACTAGAAAACAATAGGTCCTATTACAAAAGGAAATAAAATGTATATGATTCTCTTGCATCACCTCTTAAAACACATTAATATATGAACTTAGTTTTATAGATTCATTGAAAATTCAATGCATCATTTCCTTATAGTGAGGGAACCTAATCCCAAAATTTATAATCCATCAAATATTTGTACTTTTATCCATAATATTTTCTCATCCAAGTTAATCATGTGCATATACATATGTATGTGTATCACATGCCCCTAATCCACATGCCACTAAGGAAACACTACCACATTGTTTCATTCATCTACCCTTCCTTAAGTTATGTAATTACTTGCATGAACATCACTAGTTTAAATTGCATTAGTCACTCTTTAGAAATGGTTAGAATCCCTTGTAGAAGGATCACCTACATCTCTGAGGGTCCATAGTCAATATTTAGGAGATCCATTTCTTCTAGTCAACTATGTTGTTGAAGATAAATTATAACACAATTCTATTAGGATATTTGATTGACAATTTGACAAGATGATTGACATGTTGATCAATGTTGTGAAATATTTATTCAAATCCAAAATTGTTTACAAATTTAAAATGGACTTCTTAACCATATAGAAAGGTAGTTTGATAGAGAAGCACCGAAATCTCTATAATAAAATACGACATTCTTCATACACATAAATTACTAATTGAATGGATCAAGCAACCTATTATAGCTACTAGACACAACCCCCAGGTTGACCATAGGGGTCAGTGCCTAAGACATCTTAAAGTGTCTGAAGGATATATTGGTAGTATTTAATATTTAAACATAAGATGAGTTAAAATTGGTTTAGATATCTTATCCAAAGTTATATTCAATAGACACACATATTGAGCATTCTTTTAACATTTAGATTTGGTGGCCTACCCATAGAGTGTGTAGCTATAGTGTCATGGTAGTATAGATGGAACAAAAGATCACAAAGAAATGAAATCGATGTAGAGGGACAATATCATAATACTATGCATTATACTTCAGTTGAAATACATAACACATGATGTAAACAAAATTGAGAAAGCGTGGAGCGCATTTTAAGGACATTCTACCTCATACATCACAACCAGAATCCACAACTTTGAGATTATGTCTAGTAGCTAAAATTACATGCATTTAGAGAGGAAAGAAACACATACGAAAAAGATGAAAAATGAGAGAATTACATACTACTCAGTTCAAAATTTGGAACCACCAGAACTACATTATTAATATTTAAAAATCATATATCTCATAGTTCTTCAAACACTTGCAAAATTCATAGGTTAAAGCCACCTCTCAACCAGAAAATTTGAAACCATGTTAGTGAGTCTCTCAACCCCTTTTATAGGGTCCCATAGACGATAATTGGTTATAAAATAACTTCCTATCCACTCAAAAATTCAAGTTTGCTACTAGCACAACTCTCCTAATTATCACATAACAGTCTTGATTCTCTTCTTGAAACAAAATATTTACAAAAACATCAAAATAACATGAGATGTCTTGATTGACACAACAAAATATCTTCATTGTTAGACTGTCAATTCCTTTGGAAGGGACCTTGGATCAATGATTTGAATTTGAGCTGGATTAACAAATTGGTCACACTTTTGCCACAACGTTGGGTTTGGAAAGGGAGAGTGAAAGAAGTTCTGATAAGTTATCTTCAAGTTGTTGAGCTCAGTATAATTTAGCTTTTCAATGAACAAAGTTTTTACCATCCATAGTAGCTAGAAGTCCCTCCTTAAATACTTGACTATAGTCTTCCCTTTAAGGGTATAAGACTTCTCATGAGAAGAGTCTACTTTTCTCTTTTCTTTCACTAGTAATTGTTGATACTGCTCCCATGGGAAAATGTTCTCTAGGGCGTCCCAACAGTTGGGAAACCCATCTCTAGTCCTTCTATCGAAAATAAAATCAAATGAAGCCATAGATTTTAGTAGATCACCTAAACACTCCTTAGATTTGGCCCTGGCTACTTCTTTTTGAATCATCTTAGAAACATCAATAATTTCCCCTATCCTGTCAGTAATATCCATTTTCCTCAACTCATTAGTTGTCTTTTCATTAAGGTACTTGAATAACTTCTATTTTGTCTTGGTATTTCTTCCATCTTCCTCTTTGTCTGACAAGATAAATAATTCAATATCCTTGACAGTAATCTTTTGTTTTGCAACTAGGTCTATATGCTCCTAGATGTTCTTAACTTCAAAAATAATTTCATCCCAAATTAGTTGACTAGCCTGAATGAGGGACATATTACCTTTTAACCTGTTTTTTAGTTTTTTTATCTCCTCATTTGCAGTCTTCAAGTTGTTTCTAATTTGTTCCACATTGCCTCTGGTTGTCTCTACCTACTTCTCCTTTTGTGTGAGAGTACATTTAATATTCTCTAGATCACTTTGCGCCTTCTTGGATTTTCTCTCAAACAACTGCAACTCGGTCAGGGCCTTGGTCAATCATTCAATGTGATTATGTGGATCTTATGGAATAATGATTTCACAAATGTGAGAATCATTTTTTTACTGCAACTCGACCACCTACTATTTGAGGACTACTACCTCATTATTTCTGTCTATCATGTCCTTGGCTAGGATTTCCTTTTCACTCTCTACTTGCGCTATCTCTTTGGACTGCACATCTTCAACTGCAAACATTTTTAGTTTGTGCCTCAACTTATGGATTTCAGCTTGTGATCCCTAAATGACGGCTTCCACAACAACTTTATCATTTGGTTTCACCCCTAGTTTGATAATTAATTCTTTGAAGCTTTTATTCTATAGGAGAAGGGCTCTAAATTTGGAATTTTCTTGCTTTACCGTGGTGACAGGTTTTTATAATCAATTTCAAGCCTTATTGATAGTCAAGGCACTTCTCCTCATCTAACTATAGAACATTTCTCTAGCCTGCCTATGCCAATTAATTTTGTCTTACAAGGGGATACTAGACATATCTAGTGACAGGTCCATAGTCTTGAATTGTGACCCTGATTGTAGGGACTATGCTAAGGAGTGGGACAAAGAGAATTTTATCTAATTCCTTTGTAGGTTCATAAAAACTACAAGCCTGATCTGATAAGGAACTAAATAATTAGAGGAAATTTCAGCTTAAATGTGGCCTCCTAAGGAAAAATAATAAAATAAGAGTTATAAATTTTGGAGGGAAAAAAGAAAACTACTTTTTTTATTATTGTATTTTTGGTTTATCTCAAGTTTACTCAAATTTCAAGTGTAGACACTCCTTGTATGCCAAATAAAATTTTTCATCTAACGAGTACCCATTATGCATACTTTTGAGAAGACCCACATTGATAAAAATTGAAGATACATTAAAAAAATGTGTTCAAAACATTTTTTAATGTATCTTCATTTTTTTATCAATGTGGGTCTTCTCAAAAGTATGCGTAATGGGTACCCGTTGGATGCATAATTTAATTTTGCATCCATTGAGTGTCTACACTTGAAATTAAAGTAATTTTATAAGGAGATAAGTCAAAAATGAAATTTTAAAAAGTAGTTTTTATTTTTATTTTCCCTTCAAAATATTTACATGTACCTCTTTTTAGATTCAAACTATTTTGATTGGTTTACCTTATTATGTACGTGAAAATTTCATGGGAATTTTTAATTTAAAATTTCCTTTAATGACAATGTTAGCTACAGTAGCATTTCATCCCTAACACTTATGTTTTTCTCCTCTGTCAATTTCCCTTATTCCCATTTGGGGCCTGTTGCTGATGCACTTCCCAAAGATCCCAGTATTGCTATCTTTGTAGAAGTAGAAGTGTCAACTTGCTAAGGATATTCTAGGATTAGTTGGAAGCCTAGCTGGTCCAAGTCCCTCTCAGTCCACTTGGTCTCAATCTCCTCCTCAACTTGCTCGTAGAGCTTATCCTTCTTGTTGGCTAATGCCTCTTCCATCTTCGTGTCTCCAACTTCGTCCATGCTCCTCTTTTGAATATTTTCCCTTGAAGATATTGTTTCAATCTCCATTTCTATATTAACGATCTAAGAATCGAAATTAGCCTTAAACTCAAGTTCAGGTCTATACTCATGCTTATATGCAGAGGCATTAATCTCCCTTCCCGTCTTCAATATGACACCATGGGGATCATAGCGCCACACCTATCCCATTTAAAAATTAATCTCTTTCAACATGTCTTCTACTTGCTAAAGGGTTTGTCTGGTGTTCATAATGAATGAACCCACCATCCTTCCGAGCTTAAACATGTAGTGCTTTTTGGTAGGAACAAAGTGGATTTGATCAACATCTAGTCTCTCTCTAATAAATTCTAGGGAAAATATTCTCATGACAATAAATATAGGTAATTGGTATGGGGGAAGTTCTAACCCATAGAATTTGATTTCAGTATAATTTTCAAATAGGTACCAATCACCTTCCTTGATATCTTCATTGAGCTGAAGGATTTTCTTTTACTGAGGAAGGATTCTAGGAGGAGAGATGTTATTTATAATTTTGTAGGAAAATGACATATAAGTGGAAATGAACTGAGAAAAACCCTCATTGTCATGCTTCTTCTTTACATCATTGTCCCAATCAAACACAAATTTTATCTATTTGTGGGAATATATAATACTAAGGCCCAATTACTTAAATTATTGTATATGGGTGTACAAGAAAAGGTAGAATAATATTTGAAATAAGAAGTAATGGGAAAATGATGCGACTGGAATTATATGGATTCAACAAGGTAAAATGGTATGCCAAAGATCATGTATGGATGCATCATTGTGAGCAATAACCCTATGGAATCTTTAGTGATGTTGTTGGTTTCATCTTTCCTAAAGAATATGACAATGGTAGTCATGATGGGTTGTACAACTTCAGAAAAAATAGGCATGGGGAATGTTTCCATAGTAGGGAGGGTTTGATAATCAGGGGCTAGAATCAACTGAAGGAAAGTTTGTTGTTCTCTAGATAAGAGCACATTATAGCTATAAAACAAGGTGGTCTATCTAAATTTCTCTAGATTGAGGAATTTTGCGTATATGAAATAATTTTGAATCAATTCCAAAGTTATTTCCAAAATTTTCACCCTAGAGGAGGATATGAAACAATTATTCTCCTAAATATATGATGTTGCAAGCCAGGAAACAAATTATGGAAAGTAGTAGACTATGGGGGTGAATGAGTAGTATAACCCTTACTCTAGGACCCTAAAGGGGTCCTCCCCCTTGCGATTTCGATCATACATGTCAAAATGGAGTTCTAACAAGTGGTAGAAGAGGGGTGAATCATGAATCTTGACTTATTTTTCCATGAGGGGCTCAACATTACTAGAGGTTTTCATCTCTTGGGATTTGGGGACTTTAGGCACAGGTTTCTTCATTTTAAGCATAAGGGTAATGATTAAGTGCCAAAGGACTGTGGATTACCTGGTGACGAAGCGTAATTGGATGGAGTAGCACTGGAATGTATCGATGTTGGTTGACATTTGGACAGTGTGGTAAGAATGCATAAAGGTAAATAAACTCAGTTGTATAAAAAAAATTGAATTCAAATGGCTAACAAGTCATGGCCTTATAGGTGGAGGAAATAGTCATGTGATGTGTGGGGAAATATGTGAGGGGACATGTGGGGTGATGACATGTGGTACCATAACATTGGATGGACGTGAGAGATAGAGGAGAGATTAGTTCTGTGGGCAATACGATCACTTGTTGATGTTAAAGGTGTGTTGGCTCACCTAGTGGCGAGCATTTTTATAGGCCATTTTTTCAAATATTTTCAAGGGGTCTACAAACTAGATCAATAAAAATCCTTGAACACTACGTCATAATCCCTTCACAAAGCCGAAAGAATCAATTCTCCAAAAATTTTAAGTTTTTGGGACAATCGGCTCAAAAACATTGTTTTTAGCTCGAACGCATCTTGCATGCTTGGTCACATGCATTCAACAAATGTTGCATGATTGTTCACCAGCACTAGTCAACACATGTTTCTCCCTTCTGCAGGTGTATTGATTCTATAAATTCAGGAAATTAAAAAATTAAAAAATACTTGAAGCTTCCTCATCTAGAAGTTTCCAAGGTAGTTTTAACTATTTTCCATGGATAGGGAGCTCGAATTCCTATATGATCCTACCTTGGAGAGCTCATCTCTTATCCCTTGATTTGATCCTTCCATCAGAGTGGATCTCAAGCCCATAATGATAAAACTTAAAAACTACATCCTATAAATTTACTGCCTCCCATAAGGTTTGGTTTGGATTTTGGAGATTGATAGTGCCCTCATGTTGTTGCCTTCAACCTAAACTAGTCATCATATTCATGTATTAGGGTTGATGTTGAGTTGTGCTCTGTGACAAGGAAGGACAAGTCAATTTGGGGAGACATCAACAAAGTTAGCTACTATTTATGGTTGTAAACTCTCTCCTATATTTATTAATACAACGAGTATCATGCTTTTCTATATTTGTTGTGTTATGTTTTCACTCATGTATTTCAATGCCATGTTGATCCATTGAATATATATTTTATGTTATGCTACATAGATGTTGTGGATCCTTTTCTTATTTTAATTGCATGTGTAGGTTCTAATTTTAGCACTCAGACCTAGAATTGGAGCTTACAAGTGAGGAAGAAAGAAAGGCTTGCCATAGATTCCAAGTAGGCTTCTTTACCATACTTTAATATCTCTAAGGAAAACTTCATGCTTTTTTCTTCTATTTTTCTATATCAGACTAGTAGATCTACAAAATTCACCTTTGTCTACAATCGTGAAAATTATGCATAACATGTATGGTCCCCACCCTTCGTTGGGGTGAATGATCGGGGCTTGGGAGTGGAGTTGGACCCCATAGAGTTAATCCTAGTTGTAGGTCATTCGTGCCCACCCCTTTTGCCTTAACCTTCTGAGGGCTAGCGTCGACTTATCCACCGTGCTATTTGTCCTGCCGAAATGCTTCTCGAGCTTAGTTGTTCGGTGATAGAGGGTGACCCACCCCACCACTTTCTCATTAATTAATCAGTCTTGTATAAAATGGAAAAGAGAAAGGGGGTGCCCATTATTTTGTCATTTCTCTTTCTTTTCTTTTGCCCAGTGTTTTTGTCCTTTTCCGAGGCTCTACTTTAGAATCTGCCATTGTTCTATTGGCTTATAGACGAAAACCCTTTCCAATTAACAAAATTATAAAAACTTGTAGATCTCAACACAACCTATAGGATTTTGAATCATTGGAAGATCCTACAATATTATAAGAATGACTTCTTATATCTAGTTTCTTTCTCTTATCATTTAGAATAAGATCCTAAACTATATATCAAAAAGTTTTGAGATGTTTCGCCAAAGGTTTGCTTTGATACATTTCTCAAGCTGGATCATATCCCTTACAAATATTGTTAAAATCATGTTTAATATTAGTTCGATTAGTAGATAACCTATATTTAAAATCAAATTGGCATAACTCTGGCATGAAGAAAACACTATGTTATTCCAATTAGAATCTAGTTTTCTATTTCAAAAACACCAATATGATGAGGTGTGTAAGGTGCATATATTTCCCAAGTAATGCCATTTTTATAAAAGTAGTTCTCAAATACCTTAGTCAAATATTCTTCTCATTATTAGATATTAGACATTTAATATATTGGTCACTTTACTTTTCAACTAATGACTTAAGCTCCACAAAATTTTCAAAGACATGATTCTTATTCTTTAAGAATCATTTCCAAATATACCAAGGAAAATCATTAGTAAATTTCAAAATATATGTTTTGTACCTTAACCATGGTTTTTTCAATATATAAAGGTCAATATAGATAAGCTCTAGTTGGGTCTTTTCTCTCCAAACCATTCTAGTCTCAAATGTGGCCTATTGATTCTTGCCAACAACAATTACTCCACAAGTTAGTGAATTAACCATATAAAATTCACCATTGATTTCATAACTTAGAAATTTAGATGTCTAGGTTTCTCATTAGAAATTCACCTTGGCTCACTGATGAGTGTAGTCAACCCTGGATCTTCTTCTTGAAAATAGTCTTCAAAATTGTACTATTTTTTATTTTTTTCCAAATGCATATCTTCGTTGAATATTCAATGGATGATGTAGGCCATCATATATTATCCAACTATAGGTCAGAGCACTCGTCAAATACTTGACAAAAAAATCGACAGAACCAAGTGTCATTACCTTAACACTCTCGTTGGATAGGATTTCCATCTGTCACATATCCGATGCTTCACCGTCATCTTCAAAGTGTCGAAGCAACAACACTTATGTCACACAATTTACTTATGTTTTCAGTTCCCCAATGCCTCAATGTTAGTTTGTTCTGTCGGAAAAAACTACCTATGTGTCGAATATCTGATGCTTCACTATCAACTTGAAAGCGTCAGAGCAACAACAATTCTGTTGCACAATTTACTTATGCCGTTGATTACTCCACACCTCGACATCGATTTCTTCCTTCGAAAAAATGACCTATGTGTCGAATATCTGACTGCGGACTGGTTCGCAGTTGGTGTCGCAAAACCAACTTATAAACATGAGTTTTTTAATGACCATTTCAACTTTTTTATGTGTCGGATAATCAACATTTATACTAACACTTATCTGACGGTAACTAAATTGTCGACTATTCAACATAATTCCAGCAACAATTTGATAAGCACCAATGTGTCGAATATCTTATGCCAATAAGTCACATACTCGACTAATAGTCATCAGATTTTGACCCCATTTGTACTAGTGAGAGCAATAAGATAATTATTTCTTTTAGTAGAATTTTCTACCCAAGTATATACCTTGTTTTCCTATTTCTCAATAAATAATAATGCAGGTATTATTTTGGAAGCATCTAATGTAGATAAATTTTCACAATGAGTAATATAATGAATACCTATAAGATTAGGTACATCATTTTTCAAAAAAGTAAGAAATCCATTTTTATTTCCAACCATCGATGATGCACACTCTATGGAAACTACTATCAATATTTTATTTGAAATTCTGCTTGCTTCCTTTATATCATTAATTACATCATATGTTGTTTTCCCTCTTCCATAATAAACAATTATGAGTTTTAAAAACTATGAAATTAAAGGCCCCAACCATTGTGAGCCTAGAAAGGTGGCATAAACTATGAAATGACTCTCTAAACTATGATTTGTAGTTCCATTTATCATAAATGAATAAAAAGGACTATCCAACATTCTTTTTGTTTGTACCTCTTCAAGATACTCAAATATAGCAAAAAGGAAATGTTTTTCCACCATGTGATTTGTATATAATGTGTAATCAACTTTATTATTTGGCATGTTGGGTATATGTAAAGACATTTCAATTCATATTTTGAGAGAGGTAAATCTTCTTGCACAACCTAATAAACTAATTTCATAGTTGTGATTACACTTTACTTTTTTTTTTTTCATAAATGTGTGATTTTTTTTCTAGAATTCATTTTTCTTTCTTTTCATTTCCATATATTCATTTAGCTTGTGAAAGTTTATGGATGCTTGAATCTCCATGAACAACGAGTCATGTTTCATGGTAGAGAAACCAATGTTGATCCCCCATGGTCTAGTTGTCTTATGTTCTTCGCAATATATTCATTTCATAACTACTTTTCCTTCATGTTGTCTCTTTCAACCACTTGTACTTAGTTTTTCATTCCTCACGAAGCTCTTGTTTCACTTTCAATGTGTTTTTCTTTTGAGTGTTAGGTTCTTCACCTCAAAATTTTTCAATGCATTCTTCATTATATCCCAATGAATCCAAGTCTTCATTCATCAAAATTAAGCCCATATTTATTAGAATATGAAACTTGTGATGCAATAAACCATCAAAAAAATTGGTTGAAGGTTGGCTCTTTTTTGTTTGATACATTTTCTTATATGATACTTATATAACAAAAATTGAATAGATGTGGCATAAACATGCCATAAAAATTATAATTCCTACTTAACATATCAAGCAACAACATATAGAAATTGAACAATATTACTATTAATTCTTGTCATACAATATAATTTTAATATTATAAAAATAGTAAATATTTTGAGAAAGTTATGTTTTATGATGTATTTAATTTCGTGAAATGTGAGGAGCTCACTTCTCTTTTTATTTTCCTTAAGGAAAGAAAATTCTCTTACCTGCATTAGGAGGAGAAAAATAGAATTATATATAAGAGGCTAATTATTTTGGTTAATTAAAAAATTAAAATTATGATGTAGCTATGATTATTGAATAATCATATTTATTTTATTAGATTATTTACTATGTTTTTAAAACATAGTTTCATTCTTACACAACTATTAAAATTTTATGAATAAACTTGACTTTAAAAATAAATAAATTTAAATTATAAGTAGAATCTATTCAAATTATGAGTACAATCTTTTGGGAAAAGTTATGAGACACACATGACATATTCATTGTATATTCTGAGCGTGTGAAGCTAATTATTTTAATTAATTAAATAATAATAATAAATAAACTAAAATTATGATTTAGCTATGATTATTGAATAGTTATCCTTATTTTATTATATTATTTACTATAATTTTAAAGTATACTTTCACACACCATTAAAATTTTATGAATAAACGTGATTTATAAGCAACCATTATAATCTTATTGATAAACCTGAATTTAGAAATAAGTAAATTCAAATTAAAACTCATAAGTACAATTTACATTACTCCTCCTCATACCTATCCTCTACTTTGGATACACCATTCCCATTAAACAACTTGGTAGCTTCGTAGTCACAAACAACTTGCATACATTAAATAATTTCTTAATATCAATTCAAATCAAATTAAATGAATCCTTGGAAAAGAAAATTGTCTTACAGAAAATCTAAATCTATTGAAAATATTAAAAACTTACATATTTTACATCTAGTGTGTGTGTTGTGCTTAATTGAATTGATATATAGAAATGGATTACCCTACTCTTGTATTCCATAATGGATTTCCTTAAACATTTAAATAGGCTTCATCATAATAAATACCATGAGAAAATACCATGGGTTATCAAAACCTGGAGCCTAAAAACGGTCAATGGCAAATTTGTTTATTGAGTCAAAATTTTTACATAATATAACAATACATTACAACATAGCTTCCACACTAGGTTGGGGAAATTCCTCTTAGCGCAATAATTAACTATGGAAAAAATAAAATTCTTCATTATTAATTATGGAAAAGTTATTATTAAAACTACACATAGGTAAATTTTAAAATTATGGAAAAAAGTTCTTATTAGAACTAGACACACATACAGGTAAATTTTAAATATGTCCATCAAATTGACATACACACACACACACACAAATATGGGTATATTTTAAATATACCCATCAAATTAACACACGCACACACATAGATATAGGTAAACTTTAAATATACCCATCAAATTGATGTTTTAAAGATTTAATTAAATTTCATTAGTGACATTTTAAAAATTCCAGTAAATGGCAGTTAAAAAAGTGAAATACGGGTAAATAACTATCAAATTTAACCAATGGATGTAATCGTTCCCCTCAGCATGAACAATTTGTTCTTGGATAGTCTAACATTAGGTCCTTGTAACATCCATAGAAGTTCACCAATTGGTGATGCATGCTAGTGTGCCCCCTTTGGGCCCAATCTCAAAAATATGTTCCCCCTCCTAACCTATGACATCTATCATGGCATTGGACCTATCAACAACTTACGGACAACTTGAATTAAGGATTGAAATAGCAATTCTCTTATAAACCATAGAGAATATGTACTACCCAGTATTTATCAAAATGTTGGCATGTCTTTACCAGGTGGAATTTCAATAGAACTATCAATCTGGCATGCACTATGAATGGAGGAGTTGCTTTCTCTCCATACCAATTCCTCCACACAACTTGTCACCACCCTAAAATAGATTTATCATAAATTATGAAAAGGGACTCTAATTTTTCCACAAACTAGAGCTTTTCTAGAATATAGGTAGACAAGGTTGTCCGTTGTAGACTTGAATGGATAGAGAACTGAGTATACCGCTCCACCTATAGGATTAACCCCAACACATGTAGAGAGTGGACTATTTACTAATAAAGCCACATCGTCTTACAAGATTCTTCCTAGCCAGCTCCTAAATGTATTCCTCTATTGTAGATTTAACTATCTAGGTGATGTAATTGCCTCTCCTTCCATCACACGATTACACCGTCAACCTCAACAACCACATCCTATCATCATTTCTTTCCCATCAAGTAAATTAAATCTCGCATAGAACCCATAATTCTAGACATTATGTGCATTAACCTTCATTGAGGGTAGGTGCCACATCTCCTAGCTTGTTTTCTAGGTGGAGAAATAATATTCTTCCCCCCACCCCACTTTCCTTGTTAGTCACCCCATCTATGGTTTTATATTCATTTTGAGCTAATTTACAACAAGTTTCCTTCGTGAACAAGTCAGGAAGGATATCCCACTTTGAAGCCACCTATACAAAAATTTATAAACAGCGATAGTTTGCTATTAGATCTGCTACTTTTTTTGCGTTCTTTAGACATGGCCAAGGATTTGAGCAGGAATGTGAGGAATGATTGAGGAGACATGTTCCAACAGGGATTCCAATATCCAACTTGATGAAACCTTATGGATGTGGGATCCATTTAAGAGTTTTTGGAGCATATTCATAATAACGTGGGAATCACCTTCCACCTGGAGCTTAGAGAACCCTTGTGCATGGTCATATTCCAACCCCATATAATGACCCATTAGTTATTTTGCATCGTTACTATTAATTCCAGTCATAGTTAAATAAATGAAAATGGGAATATCTGTGTGGTCTCAAATTATACCTCCATATCCTATAAGCTTAAAGTTTCCTTTTATTGCATTGTAAAAATTTAGCTTTAGGAACTAGGGAAGGGAGGTTCCAGCTATAAGGGTTTGGAGCCTAGATAAAGGAGGGATCAGATACCTACAACCTTTTGGGCAGGTAGGGAAACCAATCCTTCAATAGCTTTGCTTTATGAACAGAAGCTTTCCAATCTTGCAAAGACTATGAGAGGGCTAAACTTGTTTCCTTGATTTATTTAACTTTGGATTGCCAAGTGGAATCCAAAGAGACATATTTCCCTTTGAATATTCTTCTTTTACATTGTTTCCAAATTCCGCATAGGAGTAACACTAGGGAGAGGATCCATTTTTTATTAAGCATTGGATTAGAAAAATTATTGGATCACCATCTAATTATTGTATTAGATATACTCAAAGGATCCCTATTTGTCTTCAGGAAGTAGTCAAATATCTTGTTATATAGTCCCATAGAGAAGGTGTAGAAATTGAATAAGTGCTATAGATATTTTGAGTGTACTTGATAGGGAGGACATATAAATGGGCCTTGGTAATTTATTCTTTTGAATATTCTCCCATGTTAGTGGCTTATTTTGGAGCAAAAGCCAAAGGAAGATGGATATTTTTTTCCATACCTTTCATTTCCATATTTTAATCTAAATCTCCTCTCATTGTATGTCCTAATGCTCCACATCTATTTGATATGCTTCACTTACTATAAAGATGTGTCTGGAATGATATTCCCATCAAGTTTTATCCTCTTGGATGGACATGGGGATTCTCAACTTTTTCAAAATTCTCTAGAATTGCTGCCAAACTGCCCTATCAGGTTTAGGGTGCCAATTATTTGGCATGATATGTTGTTGCCAACCCAAGTCTAAATCTCCTTCAGTCAAATAATCAATCATAGTTTTTATCCCTTGAGTTTTAATTCGTTGACTAAGCTACTCCAAATTTGTTTGTTCCCTCAAATTCGGCAGTTGTTGCGAGGCATCATCCCAAAATAGTGTTGTTCAAACACCTTTTATTTCCCAAAAATAATGTTTCGTAATGATATTCATGCCTTCTCTCACCAAATTCCAAATTGATGATCCAGGGGGCCACAAAGTTCAATCTAATTAAATCTTTTTGAGGTGTGTAGGGAAACATACTTGCTTTTCCAAATGCTTTTCCACAAATTTTTCCCCCTTGCAACCACCTCCACCATATCTTCACATCTAGAACCTTTTTCATAAAAAATGGATCTCACAAAGAAAATCCACCCTTGAGCATCAACCTACACAAGTTATCCCAAGCTACTAGCATCTATTTCCTGTCTAGCTAAGTGTCATCCAATAAACGTGATCTCTGTATTCTTAAGAGTTCGTACAAATTAGAAGAAGGGTCTGTAATATATAAGAACAAGTAAACAAAAAGAGCTTGGAGTAAAGTCTTGAGCAAGACTAACCGCTCAACTATATTTAGGGGGTGAAAGATCCAACCTCACAATTTATTTTGAAAATTTGTGAGGAGCTTTGCTCGTAGGCTCCAGTTAAGAGAGCTTCCTACTAAGGTGGTGCCTACATACTCATAAGGTAGTTTACTTATTTGGATCCCCATGACATTATCCACATGTCGTTGAACAATCCTTGGTGTATTAAAGAATAATGCATGTGATTTATTTCCATTAATATCCATACCTAAGGCTAAAGAAAATATATATACAATGTTTTTGAGGGTTCGAGCATCCTACACTGTAGGATTTTCTAGGCCCAATGTATCATGAAAAAATTTCTATTGGGTCGATGAGAGGTATTCTCCATAAAATTGAGGGCTATAAAGTTCATTCATGACAGCCACTATTTTAAAGGATTAGCATAATCTCTCAGTAGCCAAAATAAAAAAGAAATGTGAGAGTGAGTCACCTTGTCTAATCCACATGATAATGTAAAAGGGGGAGAAGGAGATCCATTTACTAGAATTGAGAATGAAGTTGTGGCTATAATATTGTAGATCCATTCAATCCATTCTTCTGTGAAGCCAAAATCTAGAAGGATGTTTCACAAATATTTCCAATTCAGTTTATCATAGGCTTGAAATAGATCTGGTCTGATAATCATTCTAGGCCTCTTTGTGATATTCAATGGGTGTATCACTTCATGGGTGGAAATAATACAATTTAAGATATATCTTCCCTCAACGAATCCCATATGCTTTGAAGATATTAATTTTGAGAGAAATGGCTTAAGCCTATTTTCTATAATCTTGGTGATTAACTTGTAAATCACATTGCACAAAGCTATGGGTTTATAACCATTAAGATCCTCCACCTTTTATTTTTTGGGAACGAAGGTGAGGAAAAATGTTTAGAGCTCCGAGTATTGTTCTGGACTATCTAGAATCGTAAACCACTTGCCATACCTCTTACTCAATATTGACGAGCATGATTGAAAAATGTTGATAGTAAATCCATCCAACCCTGGAGCTTTATGGTGGGGCATCACCTTGGTTGTGGCTTTCACCTCTTCATATTCTATCTATGTTAGTAGTTCTTCATTATGCTTTGTATTAATTATCCTAGGAATGTAGTTGGATATAGCTCTATCTTTGTCACCCCTAGGTTCAGAAAGGAGGTTGTGGTAGAATTGAACCAATTCTTGTGTATCTCCTTGTGGGTAGATCCAATTTCCTCCCAGAAGAATCTAATAATGACGATATATCATTATCATGCATGTGTTGCAACATTGACTTGTAAAAAAAAGTTGTATTTCCTTCCCCTTCTTGGAGCCATTAGATGTGAGCTTTTGGTCTCCAAAGAATCTCTTCCTATTTTTGTCTCTCCTCTAGTTCTTGTAGATTTTCTTCCTTAGCTTTGATTAGGATTTTTTCTCATCAAAATAATATTTCCTTCTAGTAGATTATTTTTTGTTTAAGTTTAAGTTTCTCCTCTAGGATATTGTCAAATCTTCCCTTGTTCCATCCCTTCAACTTCCATTTAATATGCTTTAATTTTTTGTATAGCATGAACATAATCGATCCCTTTATGTCACCAATTTATGCCCACTATTGTTAGACATTAGATTGGAATTTTGAGTGATGGAGCCTAAACTTCTCAAATATGAGGGGGTGAGTGCATAGTTTGGACTTAAATTCTATACTTAATATTATAGCCCAATGATCAGAACCATGTACAGGAAGGATTGATGCCTTTATGAATAGGTCCAAACTTAGGATGATCATAGAAAGAAGCCAGTCCAATTTTGAAGTGACTTGGCGTTAGCCTCCCCTCATATTATTCCAAGTATGTATTCCGTTCTTGCTTTCTATCTCCACTAGATGTATTAAATCAATTGTATCTTGCAACATTTTGGCCTTTGCTTCTAATCACCTAATCCACCTCTTTCCTCCTCAGGTAACTTAATCGAATTAAAATTTACCCCTATTATCCATGGAGATGGAGAGACTAATTTATTCACGTTGGTGATGATTAATAAGAACATAAATTTATCCTATGAGATATTTGGACCATAGAACTTAGATATCTAGCAAACTACCTTGTATCTATAAATTGGATCTGGATGGTCATTATGTGAAATGAGGCAAACATATTTGTGACCTAGACATCCTACTTGTTCCACATTATATCCATTCCTCTAGAATAACCCTATGAATCCATTGTTATTTCCTAACAGTTCTTCCCTCATTTGCTAATTATATGAGATAGGGCCTCATCTAATCATTTTGTTTCCTGGATTAACATTATTGAAGGACCCTTAGATATGTAAAATACCCAGTGGACCCCAAGAATATGAAGGTTTTTACGTTATCCCATGCTTTTGTGGGACTGCCTACATTGGTGAGACTAGTCGCTCGATTACTCAGAAGATTTGTGAGCATGCTGCTGACATCAAGCATGGCAGGACCCGCTCCTATGCTTTGGCAGAGAATGCAGATAAATCTAAGCATCACATCTGCATAGAGGAGGCCCAAGTCATTGCTAGGGTTAGTCATTTCCATCATCATAAATTGAGGGAGGCCCTAGAAATTGAAAAAGGACCCAATAATTTGAATAGAGATGATGGTTGGAATATTAGTAGAAGTTGGGTCCGTGTCTTGTCCTCCTAGTTTTTTAGGCTTCTTTTTGGGAATTTATTTTTTTTAGGTATTGGCATCCTTTTTATAGTATTTGTTGTTAGTTTATTCTTCATTAGAGTTTATTTTCTCAATCCTTCATCTTTTTTATGTATTTTATCATTCTATTCGTTCTTAACTCCTTTTAGTATTCTTGTTATTTGTTTAATGGGGCTGAGCCCCATATTTTATTGTTGACCCCATTTTATATATATATATATATATATATATATATATATATTATATATATATATATATATATATATATATATATATATATTATTTATTTATTTATTTATTATTTATCTCTTTTGACTTGTGTATATTTTTGTTTTATTTTATTTATTTTTCCATTAATTATTTTTAATATATATTATTTTATTTCCATTAATTATTTTATTTATCAAATTATTTTGTCTCGATTAGGGTCTTCACTCGTTTTTATAATTTTTTACTACCCTGCTTTAAACTTTGACACACACACACACACATATATGTATAGATTAAAATAATTTAAATATTATTTCTCAAAAACTAGTCGCTTAATATAGTGGTTAGTTATTAATATTTGTTTTTAATAAATTAATAAACTAATATCATAGTTTAAATATTATTTTTCAAAAATTAGTCATTTGATATAACTATTACATATTAATATTTTTAATAAACTAATAAACTAATATCATTATTTAAATATTATTTTTCGAAAATTAGTAGTTTAATATAATTGTTACCTATTAATACTTTTAATAAATTAATGAAAAAATATCATTATTTAAATATTATTTTTCAAAAACTGGGTGTTTAATATAGATGTTACATATTAATATTTTTAATAAACTAATAAACTAATATCATTATTTAAATATTATTTTTCAAAAACTAGCTGTTACTTAATAATATTTGTTTTTAATATATTAATAAATTAATATTATAATTTAAATATTATTGTTCAAATATAGTCGCTACATGAAATTATGTCTCTACATTGCTCTCTATTTAAGCCTATGCCATAGCCTCCCTCTTCATTTGGTCCTGATGATGAACCATACTTGTTGGTTCGAAATGTGTCGGCCAAAAAAATTCTCTTATGTGATTCCTACCGAAAGACTTTGCTCAATTATTGAAAGATGTTTCACTTTCCTTTCTCTCTTAAGAGTCTTTTTTTTTTCTTTGTTTTTTAGTACCCACATATTCCATGAGACAATATCCATGACTCAAATTTGTTAGAACCTCAAAAAGCCTTCAATATAACCTTAAGTAGTCCCCCTAAATTAACTAATGTACCTGCAAGCTCATTTAGGAATTGTACGTTTCCTTTTTTACTACTTTTCCTTCCTTCCTTGTGTGGCTTAATCGGGTCCTTTAATGGATTTGACTGTACTCTAAATGACCCACTACCTGACGTGCCTGACTCGAAATTCACTACAACATGCATGTATTTAAGATATGGTTTTCCTAGTAAACATACTTGATTCTATGGGAGAGTGAAAGGACTTACTTTTCCATGACTTAGCAAATTTTGGGAGATTTTGTTTCATATCCTCCACTTGGTCAGGGAGATGTTTTGACCCCTTCCACACAATATGAATGAAAACACGAGGATACTGAATTTGATTTGCATTATCTATAACCTACTGGGTGGGTGGAAGACCGCAAGGTGACCAACTACGTCATTTGGGAATCCAACGATTGTGCAAACTAATTCGATGGGGAAGAGGGCCCCAGGGATATTTCATCTCCTAATAACTAATATATATTATGAGTCAATCCCTTTACTCCCATCCCTTTCTTCCCCTAGGGGTTATGAATCGTGCAAGGGTTTCTACGGTTATAGTTTCTTGATACCGTTATAAACCCATCATTATCTAGAGCCCCAGAGAAATCAAGGTTATTATTTGAGGCCACCAAAGCATAGTCGAGGTATAATATGCCATATTCATGGAATCACCGACATCTAAAAGGAATGTGATCATAGTCGAGCGTATGCTTCCATATCTCCTCCTAGTAGTAGACATTAATTGATTTTGACAAAGGATCTAAAATATTCATGTAAATACATATTTGTGCATAAGATATATACTTTTTTTATCTAGTTTCCTCAAATATATTGAAAAAGTGTCCCACCGTATTCCCAATTCTTGTTAATATCTCTTCATCCAAAATTTCCCACAACAACGAATACATGTAAATCCATATGGGTGCCACATTGAAGTCCTTCTTGTTTGGGATAAAGTGTTTGATCCAAAATCTCAATTAAAGCCACTGCAGAATTGAAGAACTACATATTGTTCTTGAAGACCTAATTTTAGTCTTCTAAACTTGTAAAAAACACAGTAAAGTAACTCTTTGCTCCCATTTCTAGTTGAATCTATCCTTTTGGCTTCCATTAATTGTAAACTGAATGGGTTACCAATTTCTCAAATAGCCAAATTCCCAAGAACTTGCCAATAAGCACATGTTCATGCATATACTAAATATACTCGCCAATCTTGTTAGAGATCACCTCAAATTTAGGATGAACTTTTGCACATGGTCATACATATACTAAATATACTCACCAATCTTGTTGGAGATCACCTCAAATTTAGGATCAACTATTTCTTTTGGTAGGCAACTTCTTGGTCTCCATTTATTTGATTGTCCAATTGTTTTTTTAATTCCCATGTTGATTGGAATTTAAATATTTATTCTAGAAAGGCCCTTTAGATACGACCTTGATGTAAGAGATATGTTCATTGTTTTTTCCCTCCATGGGCATTCACCATAGGAAGAGTGGCTAAGGTTGAAAAAAACTTACCATAATAATTAGGGTTTTGCAAAGCTCTCGCTTCTCTTCATTTGAGTGCACTTAATAGTTAAGTTTTTTTAATAATTATATTTTTTTAAATAAATGTATATGTGCATTATGAAAAAAAAAAATCATTTATTTTATATTAGTTTTGAAATTGTGTGTGCACACACCCTCAAATGTTATTATTAACTATCGAAATTTTAAAAATATTTAGTCATTTAAAACACTCACTCTAATATTCCCTTTGAAAATGTATGCAACATATGTTATGGAAAATCAATAAAACTAAGGTTTATTAAGCAATAGTAAATATTTGGGGTTTAAACTTCATGGAAGGTATTACAAACAATTAGACAAAGAAAATGAGCATCTTTGCTGCTACTTCACTTATTATTATTATTTTATTTAGTTAAATTAAAAAATATTTATTTCAACTTGGTTGTAGAAAGATAAAAATTTATTTTAATTTCATCTCTATGAATATTTATCTCTAAAACAATTAAAATATACTCTTGAAAATTTGATTTTATCTATACTTAATAAATCTAAAATGTAGTAAGAATAGCATGGTTAATATTTACATACCTTACCCTCTTCCAAAATTGAATATATAAATTTTTTAAAGAAAACCTATATTATACTTTATCTCTTCTAAAATTGAATATATAATTTTTCAAAAGAAGACATATATTCTTAAGCTACTCAAAGGTTATAAAAATAAATTTATACCATATAAAATATTTCTATTCTATTGCAAATTTGTATAATTTATCATAAAAAATAATTTCTTTTAAATCATTATAATTTAACAACATTTCATATTCATACATAATAAAAAAATTAATTAGGTGAGTCATAATCATTAAAAATCTTGTTATTAAAAATTTATAGGTTCAATTCTCTCGACACCCAAAATCAAGCTTTTTAATTTAACCAACAAAATATAATCCCTTTAAATATATTTATCAATTAAAAATATTCCATAAACATAATAATCACCCCTCTCTAAAATCCATAAACTATATATTAAAACCAAAAACAATTATAAACCATTCCATTGCCATAAATTTCACAATTTTTTTTTTTTTTATTACACATTTTCTTATACAAAATAATAAAATAGCCTTTCAACCCAAACACTTGAACCCTTAAAAACGGGTTAACATTTGATTTATAAAGATTAATGATTATATCACATCTTCTGATGTCGTTAACTCTAACCTTATCTCTATTAAATATCATTTCGAAATTTCTAAAACCCACGCAAATGAACAATGCCACATCATGATAATTTGACATGGTCATGTCATTAAATGGTGAAATAATTGGCCATTTAACTTAGCAACATTCATGCATGTGTTAAATCCGTTGTAAATCTCAATTCTACCTGACTGCATTAAATCATAATACAATGTAGAACTTGGTTGCATTTTAAAATATTTTTAATTTTTTAATTAAATATTTTATAATAGAATTATTTTTTTTAAATTAAAATAAAATAATAAGTATTAATAATTTTTTAATAGTAAATGAATAAAAATTACCAATATAAAATTTTATAAATTATAAAATATATTTTTGTTTTTTTAAATAAAATTAATAAATATAAATTAAAAAAAATAATAGCATTATACAATCACAAAAATAAAATTAAATATCAATATTATTTTGAGGAAACTAATTACCATATATTCTCATGTTTAAATTATTTATATTAAGATTGATCTTCTCCCAATGTTGTTCAAAATATATAATTTGAAAATATATATATATATATATATATATATATATATATATATATATATATATTTTATTTGTTGACCATCTATAACGCTATAGTAACAAAGAAACTCATTTTACATAGCAAATTCTCCATTGGTTGATTATCCAATTAAGTGCAGTTCTATTGTTTTTGTCAAATATACAATTTGGAGATTTTAGGTTTTTCCCTCACTAGTGTGTTAACCTTAGCGTTATATATATTTGTTTATAGGAAATTGTGTATTCCTTATCATCCGAGGAAAATAGCTCAATGCTTTTCCTTATCAACCGTGGATGATATATTTGTCATATTTCTAGGTTTTCTCTATAACTATTGTCATACATTAATATATTTGAGTTTAGTGGAAAACTATTTCAAGATACTAGTTGTATTTCTTAGAAAGAAAAATGGGCCATGTCTTTTAACATCAAATGCTATTTTAAATAATATAATTTTTTTTTATTATGTAATTTTTATTATCCCTTTCATAACATAAATTATTAATGCAAATGCATTACAATATCGTATGAATTTAACTATTTAAATACAAAATCTCCAACTCAAGATTTTCCTTTAAAAGATTTCAAGAAGTTCATTGTAACATTATATAAATTTTGGATTTAATAAATTATTCTTGAATGCATATCTTGATACATGATTTGTTTTATATATATATATATATATATATATATATATCTATCTCGTAGATTTCCTTTTTTACTACATTTATTGCAAACAATTATATTCTTTTAACTTAAAATAATTCATTATATAGAGAGAAAGAGGGAGACTTCTTACCAGAATCTCTTTCTTTTCTCTTATTGATTCGAATTGGATCATTATATTGCTTTTCATCCATCTCGATGCTTTGAAGCATCAAATGAGATTTTTTGGGGGGTAAAACTCTGTTGCTTTAGCAAGACACCTTTTTTCCTATTCTATACATAGATACCTTTCCGACCACATAAGAATCGCGTCAATCAGAGCTTGTATATGAAAGTTATGCCGCTAAGAAGTTTACCTTCTTGTTTCACCACCATAATTCCACAGGGTGCCATGTCAACCCCCAGTATTTGTGAAAAATGAGCTAGTCACATTATTCTTATGTAGAAGGATCTAGAAGAGTCTATATTGTAACTATGGTTAAGATTTGAGGTACTCAAACCTAACCACTAGTAGGCTATGGGGTTCTGTCATAATTAGTCCATTAGGAGGAGAACAGGTTTCATTCTTTTGAATGCATGTGTCAAATAGTTGAGAAAATATAGATGAGAATGATAGGATATAGAGCACAAAAAGAGAATTTGTGTACTTTAGTAGCTCACAGACCACACACCATACTTCTTTTTACTCGTAGACATCTTCTATTCAAAGAAAAAGTGGAGAGAAACTCCACCTTCTATCTCGGCTTTTCTCCTAGAAGGGTTTCCCGAGTCATATCTTATGCCAAATGTGTCTGAGCTTTTATTTAATTATTCTCTATTTTCTTTATATTTTTTAATTTACATGCATACACTATTAACAGTGTTCTATAGATCCAGAAATCTAAAAAGAAAGAAACTATAATAGTGTAGAATATCATATTTTAAATATAATTTTATCAAATATGTCCTGGATAATTTCCTAGTGGAATATCCACAATAGTTTATGAATCAATTACAATGTTTTTTATTTTTTATCTTTATACCATTACTAACTTGTTTTATTAAAAATATCCCAATTTTTCTCATAGTTATCTAAAGATTGCTATAATATCATAAGCAATAGAGGTTTACATATAGACTATGAACCAAATCTTAACAAACCATACTCTCAAAAAAATTCAAGAAGATATAGACATTTTTTTCTAAGAGTAAAATAATAATAAAAAATTATCTAAATATCTAGTTTGATAAATTCTTTCCTACCATGTTCCTCCCAATCACAACTTTTAGTAATAGGAATACCTCCTTGTTATTAGTAGTTTCCCTTGACCTCACTTCTATGATATAAAAAGAGTTTATTCTAACTTCTTCACTTTCTTGATTTCCACTTTTCTTTTCTCAGTTTCAATTCTTCATTTCTTGATTCCTCTTCCTAACACCCTCTCTTCGACGCTTCCATATAAGAAAGTATATCTTAATTATATCTAGCAGAATTAGTTTATTTTCCTCCACCGGGTAACTACATGCCCAAAAGTAACAGCGGTTAATTTTTCACCTTAACCATGGATTTTCCACGATGTTATCAACATAATATCTAAAAAATTAAGCTTTTAGTATTTTTTCCAAGCTTTAGGTTAACCCTAAAATAACTTCCTCAAAATACATCAGCACTAAATATTTTTACAACATAGAGTTTTTTCTTTTCCACAAGTGGTTTAAGTAGGAAGTTATCAAACCTATTTTAATTTATTTACTTAATTATAATATTTCATAATTAATACATTCTTTAAAAAAAAAAAAATTGTATCATTACTTTCTTTTAATAAAACAAATCGTGCTAAATTATTTTCGTATGAGATATGACATCTCTTTCCCCCTTAATTTCCAACATTGTCCTCAGTGTTATAATACATTTGAAAACCTTGAATAATGGAGGAAATGTCTCTTTCATTTCATTTTCCATTTGCTAAGTGGCCTCTTCAAAGCCAAAGTGTTTCCATTGCACTTTAACTTGGGTGATAACTCTTTTTTGAAGCTAGATTTACTTCTTGTCTAAAATTTGCATTGGTTTTGTTTAAAATTCTCCTTTTGGTTCCACCAGGATCACATTCTAGTCAATTATATGAGATTTGTCATATACATATTTTTTCAATAAAGAAACATGAAACACATTGTGAACTTTGATATCAGCTGGAAGCGTAAGCTAATATGTTATTGGCCATACTCGGGCCAACACTTAAAATAGCCCATGGAACCTTAGAGATAGTTTAAGATAACTTCCTAAACTTAGAGCACTTTTCTTTGGTTTTACTCTAAGATAGACATGGTCTCCCACATTAAAATAGTTTTTCCTATGCTAAAGATCTACTTAACTCTTTTCTCGGTTCTAAGCCACCTTCAAATCATGTTTCACCTATTTACCTATTGATTCCATCTCCTTTAACATCTTTGGCCCTAACATCATTCTATCATTGAGATTATCTCAAGTAAGTGGAATTCTACATTTTAGTCCATATAATACCTCAAAAAGACTCATTTTTAAAGAGTTTGATAAATATTATTATAAGAAAACTCAACTAGATTTAAACAATCCTCCCACTTAATTATTTTATGCATAGCATACATCCTAAACATATCCTCAAGTATTTGTTTAACCCTTTCAATTTGACCATCTGTTTGTGGGTGGTAAGTAGTGTTGCAACTGAGTTATGTTTCCATACCTATGAATAAATCCTTCCAAGAATTAGAGGTCAACTTTGGATCTTTGTCGGAAATCACTACCTTTGGTACACCATGGAATCTAAAACTTTCTCTCATAAATATTTCAGTAATATTTTCATCTTTAAAAGTTCATTGTACAAGTATAAAATGTGTTTCCTTACTAATTTTATCCACTACCACCATTATTTAATTAATTTTCTTCCTTGTTTTAGGAAATCCTATTATAAAATCCATTGCAATAACTTCCCATTTTTTTGGAATAGGTTAAGGCTGTAATAACCCAACTAGATGTTGATGGGAGGCTTTAACTTCTTGGCATTTTAAACATCTAGCTAAGTATTATGAAGTATATATTTTTGTATAAGGCTAGTGATACTCTTTCCTGGGTGTTGATATTAATTTCTAATACCCGGGATGTCCTACAGTTGGTCTCTTATATAACTCATCCAAAATAAATTTCTTTAATTTTTCTACATTTGTAACATAGATTTGATTTCATGACTTTCTTAGTCCTTCTTTGCTTATGTTATATTCTAATTTTTATATCAAAAAAACGTTGTTTTGAAGCTTTTCAACTATTTCCAAATATTTTCCATCATGTTTTGATGCATCCTTCACTCTCTATACCATTTTTGTTATAATTGTTGATTGTAATTACACAAAACTAAATACAATTTTGACTTAAAACATTTGTAATTTTGTTTTATTTTCCTTTAATGTCTTCTTTCAAATTTAAATCCATTGATAAATGCTAACCATCTAGTCTATCTTACAATTAAGGTGGGTTGCTCAAACAAATATTTCAAACTAATGTTGTCGGTTAACAAAAGAAATTTCCTCCCCAAACAATAGTTTCGCCACATTCTTAGATCATGCACTACTGCTGCTAACTCTAAATCATGAGTGGTTGTTGGGGAATGTTTTGGGTTGATGATATTGAAGACATTCTAAGGCACTTTTGGTAGTGCACACAAAAGGATGGAGCATAAATAATGCACTAGAGCATTATGTAGCTTTTTCTGAATGTAAAAAATTAGCGCAGAACAAAGAATCATGCAAAAGGCATAGCATGAACGTGGAAAGGTAGGAATGACCAAGTTTGACTATGTCATAAAGCCTATGGTTTTATTTGGTTTAGCTTAGCAAGTGGTGTATCTGCCAATGGTAATGTCCATGGTAGTTTCATACCTAGGTATTTCCCATGCCATTTCACTTTATGTAATCATGTATAAATTGACATAAGTTAAAGGGATTAAGGTGGCTCATGTTTGGTTCATTTTTTATTATTTGGTTAGCCGTTAGTTGATTCATTGGTAGATGGTGGGTTATTTGGTCTCTTACTGTATCTTTGTAAGGTTAAATTCAGGCTAGTGAGTGAAGGAGAAATACTTTGGTAAGCTTGTATGTGTTGTACCTAACACTCTTTTGGGTAATAATAAAATATGGTTGGAGTTATGCCTATTTGTGCTTTCGTTTGTGTTATAACCCGCTTGCAGAATAACTAATTATATTTATTTCTAAAGATTTTAATTATTATATGAATCAATTTTGGTGGTCTCCATAAATGAGACACCCCTTTAAAAAAAAATCTCTTTAGTGATGTCACAACAAATGTTATAGATTAATGTTATCAGGGCTAGTATCTAAATCGAAGTTTCAGCTGTATAGAATGCTTTCTCATTGCAGACTCCCTTTCCCATCATTGTTGTAGAAACCTAGTTATTGTAGCATCCATTAGTGCCTCGGTTGATACTTTTTCTATTTTCCCAAGTGATGCTGAAAGGGTTAGTACTAGTTAGGTTTTTTTTGGAAACACATTGAGTTATTTCCTAGGTCGGATTGAAAACGATGCAAAAAATGGTTTTGTTTCCAGGACCAAGATTTGTGATTGAAAGGGTTGTGGAACCATACTAAAGAGGAATTAACCAGTGGTTTGAGCTATTGAGTTGTGTTATATTCTTTCCACGACTAACCCACGTAGTGAACCAGGGGATTAGAGGGGGGGTGAAGTCCCGCCTTCGTGGCATTGATTACGCAGCGGAGGGGTCCCAGGGGGGGGCAGCAACTCCCTCTGTCTGGGGGGTTTGAGGGGGGTGGGTAGCCCCCCTCTACAGGGTCTAGGGTAGCGCCCCAGGAAAATTTTGTTTGGACCCCATATTAGGTTGGGCGAACCTAACTATGATTTTTGGTCCATGGTTTTGGACACAATGGTTTTCGGTCCATGGTATTGGATGCTTTGGCATGTATAAATATGTATTGTAACATTGAAAGGAATATAATGAAAAATCAAGCTAGTAGTCCCAGTTTTGGGATCCAGGGGAAAATCTCTACTTATATGTGTTTTATGTGTTATGCTCTCGCATTGTTTATTTTCTATGTTTTAGAATTTGTATGTAGGTAATTTCTATACTGGGTTAAAACCTACATTTGGTATCAGAGTTGTTTTGGCTTCAAGGGGATGCCTTTGTTGCTGAGGGGTTCCGCTTGGGCCTGTGGTAGACCCTATTCAGTGGGAGATCTGCAGGATTGATTCTGGCGGTTAAATAAGATGGCGAGTAGTGGAAAGATAGAGATCGAGAAATTTAATGGTCAAAGTTTTGAGTTATGGAAACTCAATATGGAGGATCTGCTGGTGGATAAATATCAGCGTATCACAATAGATCCAGATACTAAACCAAGAGGAGTGTTCGATAAAGAATGGAAGAAGTTGGATCAGAAGGCAAAGAGCATAATACGATTATGTGTCTCAGATTCAGTATTTTTGAATGTATCAGGGGAAGTTACAACAAAGGCTTTGTGGGACAAGTTAGGGACTTTGTACCAATCTAAGTCTCTGGTGAATAAATTGTTCCTACGGAAAAAGTTGTATAACCTGAGGATGAAAGATGGAGACTCAGTGACAGAGCATTTAAATGCATTTAATATTGTGGTAAGTCGGTTATCGTCTGTTGATATTAAAATTTCAAATGAAGATAAGCGCATCAGTTTGTTGTGTTCTCTACTAGATTCTTGGGATAGTCTGATTATTGCAATAGGTAGCAATGCAACTGCCTTGCAGTTTGATGAAATAGTCGCATCCTTGCTGATGAAGGAGATGAGACGGAAAAATATGGAGAGCAAGAATGGTGATGCCTTGTCTGTACGAGAATGGTCCCAGAATAGAAACAAAAATAATTCATCGAGTGGGAGATATAAATCTAGAGGGAGATCTAAATCTCCAGGAAAACCTTTAAAGGTGGTGTGTTGGAAATGCAGAAAGGAAGGGCACTACAAAATGGATTGTAAATCTAAAGCTCCTAACAAAGGAAAGGGATCTGATGATGCTTCTTCTACAAAGGCAAAAACCACCTCAGATGAAGGTGGGGATGTGTACTTGGCTTCTTCAAGTACACATGTAGATCATGAGGCATGGTTGACTCAGGTGCATCCTTTCACTTCACTCCCCATTGAGAGTGGTTTTGCAAGTATGATAAATATGATGGTGGTGATGTATTCTTAGTGGATGATAGGAAGGCTAGAATTGATAGTCATGGAAAAGTAAACTTGAATTTGCA
This sequence comes from Pinus tabuliformis, assembly GCA_031772625.1. NCBI lineage: Eukaryota > Viridiplantae > Streptophyta > Pinopsida > Pinales > Pinaceae > Pinus > Pinus tabuliformis. The sequence goes on along the minus strand of CM062813.1, from coordinate 528,851,276 downwards.
AGGTGGAAGGGTTAGAACACTTCCAGGTGTTCTGCATATACATTAGCCAGAATTCTGATTTCTATAAGCAAGTTGGATGATGCAGGTGTAAAAACAGTGCTTGATAATGATACCTACAAGATGGCTCAAGGAGCACTGGTGTTGATGCGGGGTGTTCAGACTGGAACTTTGTACAAGCTACAAGGTAGCACTATTATTGATGGGTGCAACCGTTCTATGGTTCCTAAAAGTGGAGCAGAAAATCTAGTGGTCTCTGGAGAGAAGACCATGTTGTGGCATCAAAGGCTTGGACATATTGGAGAGAAGTGCCTTCAAATTCTTCATGGTAAAGGTATGGTAGAAGGTATGAGTAATATCTCTCTGGATTTTGATTTCTGTGAAAATTGTGTATATGGGAAGCAGAACCGGGTGAGTTTCCCCTTTGGTGGTAAGAGGGTGAAACAGATATTAGAGCTTATGCATAGTGATGTGTTTGGACCTGTGAAGGTTCCATCACTGGGTAAGTTTGTGTACTAAGCTCTCCTGTGGCCCCCTGTGGGAAGAAAAAAACAAGTGGGAGAATGTTGGGTTGTGTTATATTCTTTCCATGACTAACCCATGTAATGAACTGGGGGGTTTGAGGGGGGTGGGTAGCCCCCTTCTACGGGGTCTGGGGTAGCGCCCTGGGAAGTTTTTTTTTGGACCCTATATTAGGTTGGGCGGACCTACCTATGGTTTTCGTTCCATGGTTTTGGACATGATGGTTTTCAATCCATGGTATTAGATGCTTCTGCATGTATAAATATGTATTGTAACATTGAAAGGAATATAATGAAAAATCAATTTGGTAGTCTAGGTTTTGGGATCTAGGGGAAAATCTCTATGTATATGTGTTTTATGTGTTATTCTCTCACATTGTTTATTTTTTGTGTTTTAGAATTCATATGCAGGTAATTTTTGTACGAGGTTAAAACCTACAGAAGCCAAGCTTTGGGAGTTTGTTACTGGTGAGATTGGAGATTGACAAATCAATATCAATAAATCATTGTAATGGAGGTGGACTCCTAAGTGGGTTCATAGATTGCATTTCTAAAAAATAAAATTTCAGTGCTAATGATTTTTGGTTCGAAAGTATCATTAAGGGCTATATCATTGATTTTCCATTGAATCCATAATTTTCTATATTGTTGTTGAGCAAATGTTTTTATGGGGTCCACGTGTAAGATTCATTCGGGCATTGCCAACTTTAGTGAATATTATTTTGTGTGATAAAGGCATTTTGAGGATGGAGTTTGACATCAAGAGAAGCTAAACCCCTTGTGTGCAAAGAGCGAGCTAAAAGATGGCTAGGGAGTAACCTAAGGTAACAAGGCTAGGATGCATGAGTGGAAGGAAGAGGAGGACAGAGGAGCTATGAAAGATCACTGAACAAGGTCATGAAAAGGTATGTCAGAAAAATTAAGGTAGATAATGCATGAAAGGGAAGATATAAAATAGGTCATAAGATAACAAGTAGTGGAAACCATAGAAGTTCAAAAAGAGTGTGCATTGGCATATCACAAATAAGAGTAAAGGAGAAGGTACCCCATAGTCTATCCTAATAATAGTAGAAGATGTGCATCTCAAGGACCCTACTTAGAATACACCCCATATTAAACCTGCAACCTCACGCACACCTATTCATACAAAGGCATGTTCCCAAAGTAGTGTTTACATACCTTAGTTAGCAAAGAAAGTGAATATAGTTAGGATAGTAGTAGAATTTATTCTAGTAATTTTGGAATAAGTGGACCAAAAAGTCCCCCATTGAAGCATGATGCATAGGGTGTGCCACATCAGTCAATAATTACCCACTATACTTTTTTTAAGAGCTCATAGTTATAAAATGATGGAAAACACTTCAAACATTACGGTCTTTCATGGTTCTATAAATAAAGATAGTTGGGCGCAGCCCAACTTTGACAGATTTTGGGAAAGGAATCTGAATTTTATGGAGCACACAATACAACAGATGTCGCAGAGTGTGAAGTGGACCATGCAGCAGAGTAGTGGAGCACAATGAAGACCGAGCAACAAACTCACCACACAGCATAGGGGCTTGTGGTGAAGCCCCTCACTTTTTGTAAAAGCATATAGTATTGTAAAAGTTGAATGGTTTTGGACCATAGTCCCTTGTATTTTGGAAACCATGGTATTGGGTCCATGCTAATGTAGTGATGTAGTCCCTCAATGTAATAATATACATAGGGATGAATAATAAAGAAGGAAGGCATGTATTGGATCTAGATTAATGTTTATGGTTGTATCCTTGTGATCTATACTTCAGAGAAAGGGGTGAGGCTCTACAGTTGAGTACGCGAAGGCTTGGGTCTACAGCTTAGTGCGTAGACTATCTATATCTTAGTGCGTAGACAACCTACAACTGTATTGTTGGGTTCCTATAATACTAGTGATCCCCCCATTACTATTGTAGTTGTATCCTTTATTAATATTGTTGTGCCCCTATTGTCCCCATATTGTTATTAATGTGCCCCATATAATCCCTCTATTGTTATTTTTGTGCCTTTATATTATTATTGTTAGGTCAGCTTGGTTATATTGTGACCGCTTAAACTCCTATATATAGAAAGTAGGTTTTGTCATTTGAATCATCCAATAATTGTTCATTTGTGTAATGTAAAGGAGGTTGCCCCCTCGAAGATACTGAATTCTAAGGCATTGATCTATCTTTTCTATCTTTTTGTGAGCTGGTTTCATAACATTTGGTATCAGAGCTTTGGATTCTAGGGTTTCGCTGCTCCAAATAGGTCATCATGGCATTTTTCGCTATAACTTTTTTCCTGTGACGTTTCAGAAGTGAAAAAACAAACCCATTTGATACGATATCATGTTGAACCTCGAGTCCGAATTTTAGAGCTTTTTGTGCAATATTTGTGGAGATATGATCTGAAGACGTTGGTCTTTTTGCAGACTCCTGAATTACATTCCAAACAGGTGACCTTGGGAAAATCGTCATAAATCTTGTTTTGAGCATCAGATTGCAATTGTGTAAGAAGTTACAGAAAGAGGACGAACTTTAGTTTCCTGTATATATGTTTTAGACACGAAGGTCAAAACAGTGACACTTGGCACTTCATACAAGTTTGCTCTTCTGAAAAGGTATATAATCAGGTCATGTTGGGAGATTGTGCATAACTCTTTCTTGGAGAATCTAAATTCGATCAGGCTGGTGGCATTGGAAAGAGGACATAGAGGGCTACTGCAGGTCACAATTTCAGAACTAGATTATCCGAAATTACAGAGATACATCATATTCAATATTGAGCTCCTACAAAGTGAAAAAAGGTGTGTAATTTTTTTAATTTTGCATAGGATTGGTTTGAAAAATTAGTTTGAAGGAATTCAAAGGGAATAGTGAAGAATTATTAGCATTAATTAATGCCCCAAAGAAAGAAAATGGAAACACCTAGTAAGCAACATGAAAGCTCTAGCATGACTTGTGAAGAAGAGGAAGAAATGCAACATGATATATCAAAATTACAAGACCAAGTACAACAAATTTCACTCTCACTAAAGGTAAATAAAGCCAAGATGAACGATGTGGAAGCTAAGATGAATGGCATGGAAGCTAAGATGAATGGCATGAACACTAAGATGGAAGCTAATATGAATGGTATGGATGATAAGATGGAAGAATTGAAGATAAATTTGAATAAGTTGCTACAAGAAATGGTCACTAATGGTGAAAGGTTAGTAAAGGAAACTCATGATGAGAACGAAAGAAATGTTAATCATGATTTCATAGACTCTAATGTTGGATTGAAGACCAACGATATTCCAAAAATCGATATGAGGAAGTTTGATGTCAAGGATCCCGCAACATGGATATTACAGATGGAGCAATTTTTCAATCTCCATAATGTGCAAAACACAGAAAAGGTACGTATTGCAACTTTATATTTGGAACCAAATCAGTTTGTATGGTATCGATGGCTTTGCTCTCGTAAACAAATTGTCACTTGGGCCATTTTTATGGAAGAATTGATAGCACATTATGAGGATACAAAAAGCAACACCTTTTTTAGCCAATTGATAAGTCTCAAACAAAAGGGTTCAATGAAGGAGCACATTGAGGACTTCCAAAAATTGAAAATAAGGGTAAAAGATATTCCAGAGGAGCAATGGATTGATATGTTCATAGGGACTTTAAAGGATAATGTCCAACATGACGTTCGCCTTTGGGAACCTGATTCATTGGAGAAGGCATTCGGGTTATAAAGAAAAATGGAAAGCAAAATTATGGCAACCAAGAAGCCTACCACTCACAACTATAAAGATGGAAGTGTTGTTTTCCCTAGCCTTCCACAACCTATAAGGTTGACACCACAATAATTGGAAGAAAAAAGAGCAAAAGGGCTTTGTTACAGTTGTGATAGCAAATACACTAAACGTCATAAGTGTGCCGAGAAGAAATTATTCTACATAGATTGTGAAGAGGAGGAAGAAAAGGAACAATAAATGTCAAAAGAAGAGGATATAATCCAAAAAAAGACCCTAGATAAAGAAGAAATGAATATGACCATATCTTGTAATGCATTGGTTGGAGTTACCACTCCTGAAACTATGAAGATAGAAGGACATGTCAAGAAGAAAAAGGTAATAGTGTTGATTGATTCAGGAAGTACCCATAATTTTATTCATTGTAAGATAGCAAAATAATTGAATTGCTTCCTATATCTAGCACCAGAGTGTCAAGTAATGGCTGCAAGTAGAGGAACCATAAATTGCTCTGGAAAGTGCCATAATATCAAGCTATCCATGGGAGAATATGTATTGAATATCCCAATGCTTTCCATTCCAATGGGAGGTGTTGATGTTGTACTAGGAGTCCAATGGCTACAATCCTTGGGTACAATAACTTTTAATTTTCAAGAACTTTTCATGAAATTTTCTGTGGATGGAAAGGAAGTTGAATTAAGGGGTATTGCATGAAAACCGGGAAAGATAATCAACTCTAATAGTATGACAAAGCTTCTAAAAAATGAACAATGAGGTGTAATTGCACAATTATGCTCGCTAGATGTTTCCACATCGAAATCACCTATTTCTCTAGATCTCCAAAAAAAATTGGACAATAATTCCAAGGTATTTGAAACTCCCAAAGGTCTCCCACCTATTTGTGATCAAGATCATGCTATTCATTTGATTCTAGGAAGTGTTCCTCCAAACATTAGGCCATACAGATATCCTTATGCCCAAAAGAGTGAAATTGAACATATGGTTGCAGAAATGCTAGAGGCTAGTATAATTCAATCTAGTCAATATTCTTTCTCTACTCCAGTAGTATTGGTGCACAAGAAGGATGGATGACGGTGCATGTGTCCAGATTATATGGAGCTCAACAAGCTCATCATTAAAGATAAATTTCCCATTCCTGTCATTGATGAATTATTGGATGAATCTAATGGATCAATTTACTTCACCAAGTTGGATCTTCATTCAGGATATCATCAAATCAGAATGAGTATTGAAGACATTCTGAAAACAACATTTAGAACTCACGAGGGTCATTATGAATTTTTGGTCATGCCTTTTAGCGTTACCAATGCACATTCTACATTTCAAGGTTTGATGGATTCCATTTTCAAACCCTTCCTTAGAAAAATTGTGTTAGTATTTTTGGATGATATACTAGTCTACAGCAAGTCTTGGAAGGATCATGTTGAACATGTTGACAGGGTGCTACAACTATTGGAGGAGAATATGAAAAAAGCCCAAAATGTTTCTTTGGAGTATAAGAGGTGGAATATCTAGGCCATATTGTATCTCATGAAGGTGTTAAGGTAGACCCTAGCAAAATTAAAGCCATTTAGGAATGGAAATTCCACACATCCATAAAACATCTGCAAGGATTTTGTGGGTTGATAGGGTATTATTGCAAGTTTGTTAAGAATTATGGGAGAATAACAGCACCTCTAACAATGTTATTGAAGAAAGATGCATTTTCATGGACTCCAGAAGCAACAAAGGCCTTCAAACATCTTTAAGAGGCAATGTGCCAAGCACCGGTCTTAGCTACACCAGACTTCACAAAAACCTTTATTATGGAATGTGATGCTTTAGGAAATGGAATTGGTGCTGTTTTAATGCAAGATGAAGGACCCATTGCTTTCGAAAGTCATCCAGTCAAGGGAAAGTATTTACACAAAGCTATTTATGAGAAGGAAATGTTGGCAATAATACATGCACTTAAGAAATGGTGACCCTACCTAATTGGAAGACACTTCAAGGTAAAAATGGATAATGATATCCTTAAATACGTTTTAGAACAAATATTATCCTCTAAAGAGCAACAAAAATGGGTCACAAAGATGTTCGGTTATGACTTTGAAATCATCTGCAAAAAATGGAAGAAAAATGTTGTGGCAGATGCACTCTCAAGTAAGGATGAGGATATGGAAGCATTGTTGTGCACCATTTCTATTATCCAACCAGATTGGATAAACGAAGCAAGGGATGAATGGAAGAATGACGAAGAATTGGGGGCACTTATTCGAAAGTTACAACAAGATTCCAGTACATCTGATACATTTAGTTGGAAAAATGATTCATTATGGTACAAAGATCGCTTATACCTCTGTAATAATTCCCAACTCAAACAAAAGATTATTATGGAATTGAACAATTCTCCCTTAGGAGGGCACTCAAGAGTTTAAAAAACATACCATAGGGTTAAGAAGGAATTTTTTTTGGTTGGCCTTAAATCGGATATTCAAAAGTTTGTGGCGGAATGTTTGGTTTTCCAACAAAATAAAGTTGAAACAATTAAGACCCCATGTCTATTACAACCTTTATCCATTCCAAGCCAATGTTTGGAGGAGGTTTCAATGGATCTTATCACAGGTTTACCCAAGTCTGAAGGAAAGAGTGTCATCACGGTGGTCGTTGACAGACTTACCAAGTATGCATGTTTTTGTGCATTATCACATCCATTTAAAGCCAGTACAGTTTCTACTGCATTTATGGAAACAATTCAAAAGCTACATGGAAACCCAAAGATTATTGTAAGTGACAAAGATCCCATTTTCACTGGAAGCTTTTGGATAGAATTATTTTACTGTCTTAGTACTCAGTTAGCTCATAGCTCATAGCTCATCTTATCATCCTCAATCTGATGGGCAAATTGAGATAGTAAACAAATGTTTGGAAGGATATCTTCGTTGCTTTGTATCTGATAAACAGACACAATGGGTCAAATGGTTGCCTTTGGCTGAATGGTGGTATAACACTTTCTTCCATACTGCAGCAAAAATGACCCCATTTATGGCACTTTATGTATATCAGCCACCATCCATCACATCATATTTAAGAGAAAATTATAAGGTTCAAGCAGTGGAACATCACATCGAGCATTAACAACAAGTTCTCCAACTCTCAAAGGATAACCTCGTGTTGGTGTAGAATAGAATGAAACAACGGGCAGATCAACATCGCAACGAAAGAAGTTTTGATGTAGGTGACTGGGTATTCCTACAGCTACAACCATATAAACAAATGTCCCTCAAGCAAGCTAAGAAGGATAATAAATTATCACCAAAGTATTATGGTCCGTACAAGGTGTTGCAAAATATTGGTACTATGGCATACAAATTGGATCTTCCTGCACCTTCTTGAGTACACCTAGTTTTCCATGTTTCATGTTTAAAGAAGGTTATAGGTGACAAGCTCCCAATTCAAACAATATTGCTAGAACTTGACAAGGAAGGAAAAAATTATATTGGAACCAGAAGCAGTTATAGAAACAAGAACTCGACAACTAAAAAATCGATGAATTTTGGAGTATCTCATCAAGTGGAAGAACTTATCTGCTGAAGATTCCACATGGGAGGATGAGAATTTTATACAGAAGCATCCAGAACTACTCAAGCGTTGAAGACAACACTTTTTTGAAGGAGAGGGGCATGTTGGGTCCCTATAATACTAGTGATTCCCCCATTATTATTGTAGTTGTATCCCTTATTAATATTGTTGTGCCCCTATTGTCCCCATATTGTTATTACTGTGCCCCATAGAATCCCTCTATTGTTATTTTTGTGCCTTTATATTATTATTGTTAGTTCGGCTTGGTTATATTGTGACCCCTTAGACTCCTATATATAGAAAGGAGGTTTTCTCATTTGAATCATCCAAGAATTGTTCATTTGTGTAATGTAAAGGAGGTTGCCCCATCGAAGAGGCTGAATTCTAAGGCGTTGATCTATCTTTCCTATATTTTTGTGAGCTGGTTTCATAACATGTGTGCGCAAGTGAAGAACTATTTTTTGTAACAAACTCTCTATTATAAGCAATAGTTCTTATGGACATAGTCCCACATGGGATGAACCACAATCAAATCTGTGTCTTCATGTGTTGATTTGCTTATTATTTGTGCTTTATTTCAGTATTGTAAATTTTATCGATGTTTATGATATGTTTAAGTGGTGAATGTAATTTTGGGAAGTAATATATAAGTGCGAAGTAGTTCATGAATGTGAAGTACTTTATAAGTGTTCAAGCATAAGAAAATACAAAATTGACACATCGAAGTATCCCTCAAGGCTGCAAAAACATGGTTCCGCAACCTCCCATAGTCACTTCAAGTGAGACTGTGACTTGCTTGCAGGTCATTTACGAAAGGGCCAGTGATTGATGGTTTTGTTTGTGTGCAGTAAAGAATTGAACTTGGGTTAGCCCAACCTAAGCCAACAAATGGTTCCATTGCTAGGATCGGGATCTGTTTGAGGGACATGTTTATGTGGCATCCAAAAAAGAAATAAATTCAATATTAGGTAGAACAGAAGGAACGAGAATTTGTAGAACAACAAAATAGAAGCCCTTGTCTATCAACTAGGAGGTGGTTGGAGAAGTATATTTCTAAATATCAATACAAAAATCTTCTTTGGTTCGTTTCACGTTGAGCTATATGAGTGGATATCAAGGTTGACTTAGAGAAAGAATTGTTTTAAAGGAGATGAACCTAAGGAGTGGACTCTTGAACTGATACAATGACTCAAGAACACTGACAATAGGATCTCAAGAGTTTTTTATTTCTGGATTCATGGCATCTTTTGAGAATTCATTACTGAGTTTTTGGTAGACTCGATTTTGTCCTATATAAAAGCAGAATGGAAAATTTTCAAAGGACCACGAGGTAAGTTCTTAAGATCTCTGAAACTCTGGATTAAAATTATTTTATGTGGAAATGGAATTTTACGAATGCAACAAATTATTAGTTACTTATGTTTGGGAGAAGATCCGAAGAAGAAAATGGAGCAACACGAAGTAGAAAAATATATAGAATAGACAACTAGGAAGAGATCTCATGGCCAAGATCCAAAGACTTTAATAGAAATTGACTATATCCTCTGCTGAGTGAGTCTGAAAGTGAAGAAAATCACCCTAAGAACCATGAAGTAACTCCGCAGTATTCACCCTTCCAGCCTGAAAGTTTGCTAAAGCTAGAATCAAGTAGTAATTAGGGTTCTTTTAGGTTTCCATGTCCCCTTACCCCCCATCCCCCTCCCCTTACAAATCCCCCTCCCCCAAGAAAAATTTTAAGGAAGGAATATTTTCTTGAAGTTTAAAAACATTTGCAAATCTCACTAATCCATAATATGCATTCTCTAAAATGTTTACTGATATATTTGTAAAATTATTCAAATTTATAATGAATTTATATGTAGTCTCTATATCATGTTGGCAATTTTTAAGGTACAATAATTTTATATTCTAAAATTTGGGTGAATCATCTTTTATAAAAATTGGAAATTGATGAATCTTTTTGTGGAAAAATCATGGAAAATTAGCCCACTGGGCGAACATTAGCCCCTAAACTTTTTCTTGCCCTCCCCCTCCCCCTCCAAGAAGAAATATGGCCGATGATATTAAGCTAGTTGTCTTTAATGAACTGGATTAAAGGATGTAGAGGAGTTTTGGTGTTTATGCAAAGTAGTATGGACAACGAAGCATGTCCATAATGAAACTATAAAGAAAGTGAAACTTGTCACAACATTATGAGATAGAGCGTTGACTTGGTACATCAAGTATTCACAAAATCAACTCAGATCATTTGCAGACATTAAAAAAAAAGTTGGTAAAAGAATTTAAGAAACCGAAGTCTAAGTCGTAGTGCGTCACAGAGGTAAAATAAATTAAACAAAAGCCTATTAAATATGTTTGGGAGTTTTATCAAAGATTCAAGATATTATTGGATTAAGTGATCTTCGAAATAGCTCCACAGCAAGATAAATAAGGGTTTATAGTTGCGTTGCTCCCACATATAATATTTCCTTTGTTGCAACAAAAGATAGAAACTCAAGTTGAATCTTTAGAACTTGCTATGAAATTAGAAGCTTTGCATGTGGGGGATACCAATGCAGGTATGCAGTAGATCTAGAGCCGGCTCACAAATTTGACTCTGAAAATAGAAGATATGAAGAAAAGTAAGGAAGTCGGAGAAGAAGTGTGGTGTACAAAGTGTAAATCAAAAGGCCATTCTAAATAATAATGCCCTCTCTTCAGAAACTACTTGGCCAATGGAGCACCAAATCCTTTGAATCTCGGATCTAGCTTATGGTGCAAGATATGTAAAACTAGAGGTGAACATCACACAAAAGATTTCTACCTATTGTAGAAGTACATCTGGACTCCAAGAAACTTATATTGCAAATTCTGCAAATTAGTATGGCATGATGAGAACAATTCTTGATCTTATGAACTAATGATGGAGTGCAGTACTGATTCCTATAGAATACAAGCTAAAAAACAAGGACATTAAGGAAGTGGATGGCGTGGTGGTTGAGGTAGCTATCAAAGAATAGGTCAATGTGGCGGAGCTATTCAAGGTCGAGGACATATTATCTTTTATAACTATGACCTAGCAGGTCACTTTGCAAGAGATTATCAGAATCCTACTACGACATGCAAGTATTGTAAAGCATTTGATCATGTAATTGAGGAGTGTTCAGTACTTATGGAAAAAAAGCAAGAAAAAAAAAATAGCCAACACAAAACATTCAAATGATGACAATGGAACCAAGGATCGATGAACCTCGCATTAATATTGTAACAAGGAGTAGGGCTATGACTGGAAATGATAAAGCAGATGGAAAGAAGTAATATGAAGCTACAGGGGTTAGAAAGACTATTGAAAAAGCGCGTGTGTTTGATATTCAAAAGGAAAAAGAAGTATTTGTGGATGTGAATCAAAGCTTTATGGATGTAGGAGCGTCAACATCTAATGCACAGTAGAATCAAAAGAATAGTTGCGGTGTATCATCTCTGACACTAGGTTAAGCTCTAACAATATAGGAAGAATATGTAGCATATAAGGTATATAATTTAAAATATTTTCTTCAAACTTGTATGAAATTGTTGCGAGATCAAAGATTTGTAGAAGGACTTCAAGAATTGATAAATTCTTGTACATATAAAGAAGTACATTTGGGTGAGATGCGCAAAGTTAACAACTTATAGAGACAAAAGAGAACTGGAAAGGAAATGATGCTTAGTACACAAATAGGAGAATATGACATGGACCAAGTTATTTTAGATCTGGGATATGAAGCTAATGTCCTCACAAAGAAAACATGGGAGTTAATGGGTAAATTGAAGTTGCAATGGTCACCTATTCAACTAAGAATGGAAAATCAACAAAAGATTTTTCCTCTAGGAAGATTATTAGGCATTACATTGGACATTGAAGGGGTGTGCACTACTACTGATTTTGAAGTGATAGAAATTGTGGATGACAATAACCCCTATCCTGCATTACTTGGACTAGATTGGTAATTTTCTAACATGGCTATAATCAACTTAAAAAGGAGGAAAATGATATTTGAAAGCAACAATATAAGAGTGGTCGTTCCCTTAGACCCATCAGAAGGAGAAAGGTATACTGAACCAGCTAAAGATGAGTCCAATACAGTTGATATAGATAACATCTATCAGATGACAAAAAAAGAACAAGATTGTGTTACCCCTAATGAAGGTAAGTTGAGATGGGAGCATGAAAATTCATGTCCTTTAGATTCAGAAGAAGAATTGGAAAATTGGAAAAACTAGTTACATGAAGTATCTACAAGGCGATGTGCAAGACTCTCTAAAGCAGTTCATTGTATGACAGCCAAGGTATCTGACTTACCTTTTATGATGGTTTGGGTGATGTAAATACTTTTCTTGAAGAATATGAAGAACAAGTACCAGAGTGCCAAATATTGTTAGCTTTGGATATAGCCCTAAGAGCTACTCCTGCTAGATGGTGGGGTACACATAAGAATAATATAGGAGCTTGCAAAAAATATTGAAGGTTGATATGGATAAGGTTTGGTGAGGTAGAAAAAGAGTTAGAAGATAAATATGATGGTCAACCTAATCCTAGAAAACACATCCATCTTTGCATGACAACATGGAAGTAGATTCCACGAGAAGAATGGGTGCATGGGTTCATCCATATAATAGAGATAATTCCTCAAAACTGGTACCTGGAAATAGAACTTAGACATGGTATTGTGAAATGGGTAGAGATGGTTGATGGGTTTGTATTGGAAATTATTTTTGAATATGATTGTCCATATATAGATTCAGCCCTCCAGATAGTTAAAAATGATATTTTTGAGAATGAAATTCCACTCACTTGGAAGCCTGATTGTGCTGCGCAACTATAGAATGTATTGGAATGCTACAACATCACTGTAGAAGATGAATACCCTCGTAATATTGACATAGTAGAATCTAAAGGCTACCGTGAAGTGAATGAACCTGAGTTAGAAATGCCTGATATAATAGCATCGTTGAAGACAAGGAAGGTGAATATAGGATCAGAAGAGGAGTCAAAGTTTGCAACAATAGGAGACTATTGGGATGAAGAAACAATCATCAAAATGATAGATCTTTTGCATGAATACCAGATGTTATTTCCCACTAAGTTTTAAAATATGAAGGGCATAGTAGGATATTTTAAGAGTTATTAAGATTCCTCTAAATCCTGATGCGAAGCTAGTTAAGCAAAGGTGTTATAGAATGAATGCAAAGTACAAAGAAAATCATTATAGAATGAATCCAAAGTACAAAGAAAAAGTGAAGAAAGAACTTGAAAAAATAATTGCAACTGGAATCATTTAACCTATGGAAGAATAAAAGTGGGTAAGTCATATGGTATTACAAGAAAAGAAAATGCAAGGAGAAATTAGGATTTGTGTTCATATAAGGTAGTTAAATGATGCATGTATACATGAACCATTCCCTACTCTCACTCATGAAGTATTGGACAATGTAGGAGGTCAGGAAGCCTATTCAGTTACAGATGGATTTTCTAGATACCATCATATTAGAATTGCACTAGAGGATCAACATAAGGCCACCTTCGCTAGAGAATGGGTTCCATATCAGTATATAGTGATGCCATTTGGACTAAAGAATGTCTTGCCATATTTTCAAGAGTGGTGGTTGCAACTTTCAAAGAATATAGTCACAATTTTTTAGAAGTATACTTTGATGATTGGACAATACTTGGGTTGTTGAAGAAACATGTTGCAAGCTTAAGATTGATGCTCAACACATGTAGATAGTATCATATTTATCTGAACATCAAAAAGTGTGTATTATGTGTACCTTTTGGTATATTTCTAGGAAATATTGTTTACAACAAGGATTGATGGTGGATCCTGCAAAGATTGTTATTATTGTGAATTTACCTCCACCAAAGATAGTGAGACAGCTTCACACCACATTGGGACATACAGGATATTACATAAAATTTATCAAAGGCTATGCATAGATCACTGCACCTATGCAAAAACTGTTGAAAAAATATGCAACATTCCTATGAAATGAAGAATGTCAAAAGAACCTCAACACACTAAAAGAAAATATGATAACTCCTTCTATATTGGTATTCCCATATTGGAATAAGGAATTTCATGTTCATGTGGATGCTTCATGCATAGCTTTAGGAGTGGTAATGGCACAACCTGGTGCAAGAGAAATCAATCACCCTATAGCTTTTGCAAGTAGGAAACTATCTAAAGCAGAGAAGAACTATACAACTATAGAAAGGGAAGGACTAACTATGGTGTATGATATATCGAAGTTTAGACATTATTTTTTGGGATCACATTTCAAGATGTTCATAGATAACTCTGCACTAAAATATTTGGTCAATAAGCCCGTTTTAGGAGGAAAGATTTGCAGATGGCTAATATTGTTTCAGGAGTATGATTCCGATGTTTTTGTTAATCCATGAAGACTAAATGTTGGAATTTATCATTTTTCAAGGTTGGAAACAGGAGAAGAACCAGCGAATATAAAGGATAATCTTCCTGATGCATAGTTATTTGCTATCAAGATGGAAAATGATTACTTCATTGATATTATTCAATTCTTAACCACAGGGATGGCCCCTTCAGAATACACTATGCAATAGAAGACAGAATTGGTGGTTAAGAGTGCAGAATTTTCACTAATAAAAGGATATTTTTATATATGGGACTAGATGAAGTACTACACAGGTATGTTCCTGAGCATGAAAGACAGATAATTTTAACAGAAGCTCATAGTGGCGCAACTAGTGGACATTATGCAGGGAAAGCCACTGTGTAGAAAAATTTAAGAGCAGGATTATGGTGGCCTACACTACACAAAGATGAAAAGGAATATTGTTGAGCTTGTGATGTCTTCTAAAGAATAGGAAAACCTTCAAGAAGAGATGAAATGACACTAGTGTCACAAGTAACACTGCAGGATTTTGATAAATGGGATATTTATTTTGTTAGACCTATCAATCCACCAGAAAAAAATACTGGTGCGAGGTATATAATCACTATGATTGATTATTTTACTAGGTGGGCCGAAGCACAGACAATGAAGGATTGCAGCATAGAAATTGTTGTGAAGTTCATCTTTGAATACATATTGTCCAGATTTGGGTGTCCAAAGATATGCATAAGTGACCAAGGGTCACATTTCTTGAATAATATGATTGAAGCATTAATTAAGGAATTTCAAGTTTACCACCAAAAGAGCACTCCTTATCATCCTCATGCAAATGGAACTTTGGAAGCATTCAATAAAATTTTGGAGAATGCATTGACCAAGGTATGTAATGTAAACATATATGATTGGGATCTTAGGATTCCAATGGTATTATGGGATTATATGACTACATGCAAAAAATTGACAGGTCAGACACCCTTGAGATTGGTTTATGGGCAAGAAGTTTCGATGCCCATGGAATACATTGTCCCTAGCCTAAGAATTGCAGTTTTTACAAACATGGAAGATGCTAACATAATGGAAGAAAGGATGTCACAGTTACTTACTCTGGAAGAAGACGATTTTATAGCAGGATTTCATCAACAAGTTAAAAAAGTGACAGAAAAGGCTTGGCATGATAGGCACATTAAGGAAAAGAAGTTTTAGATAGGAGACCTTGTTCTCCTCCATGAAATCAAGTTTGTGAAATTTCCAGGGACATTCAAAACACACTGGTTAGGCCGATATGTTATTAAGTATATTACAGATGGAGGCATAGTGCAGTTAATGAAGTTAAATGGATAATTAATTCAAGGAAAAAGTAAATGGTATTAGGTTGAGGTTGTACAGGGACAACCCTGCCCCTATAGCTTCGACCTAAAGAAGAAAGAAGAAAAGTGTTAGTGTCACATGTAGTTGAAAGTGGGAACTAGACTATAAATTACTGCAGAAAGAGCTTTGACAAAGAAATTACTTCACTACAGTTGGAAAGATGTCGAAGTTTGCAGGAAGCCACAATGTAAGACAGAGGTGCGCTACAATAGGGGACGTGTTGAAGTTCATCGAAAAAGTAGAAATATGACCATTGAAAGGTAAAATACATGTGCAAAGTTGCATTTAAGATGACAGGTTGGAAGAATTTAAGGATAGATATGAATTTAAAGACGAAATTTGAA
Source organism: Pinus tabuliformis (assembly GCA_031772625.1). Classification (NCBI taxonomy): domain Eukaryota; kingdom Viridiplantae; phylum Streptophyta; class Pinopsida; order Pinales; family Pinaceae; genus Pinus; species Pinus tabuliformis. The sequence continues at coordinate 528,835,332 of CM062813.1, read as the reverse complement.
CAAAATCAAGACAAAATAAAATCTAATGATGAGGTTCAAAGGCTGGAATTGTTATAAATAGCCAATGCCCGCTCAAATTAAGAACTTTTTTGAATCAAGAGATCAAGTGATTAATAGTGTGAAGAAGTTGCAGGAGACTTCACTGTGTATGTCGTCTAAGCAATCTTGGGAGGATATTGTGCATAATTTTCATGATCAGAGATTGTCTATAGTCATGGAAGCCACAGATACATTCATGCGAGCAGTTGAAACACCTGCAGTAGCATCACCCACAGTAGCAGCACCGTCACCACAAAAACAATAGACATCACCAAGGCATAAGAAAACCAAGGAAGAAAGAACCAAGAAAAAGCAAGACAAAAAGCCTATCAAACCTTTGAAACCTCATAAGAAACATTATCATGTCAATATTTTAGAATAAGTGGAGGAAATATAGGCGAAGGAAGGTGGTGTAGCATTCATCTCAACTCTTTCTCTTATATCCCACCGAGGAAGCCAAATACCAAACCAGTAAAGGATTCCAAAAACATGAAGTATGGGACATTCACACCACTATTTCCAAAAAACGTGTCGTTTTTAGGAGATATTTTAGGGAAAATCATGCAGCTCAAATTTACAGACTATCATTTTCATGACTGAAAGAACTATGCTCAGTTCACACCAGACAGGCACTTGCAGCAGGTTCACTACCCAAATAGCAAAGTGACAAGATTGGAACCACAATGGTGGGTGAATGGGCTAGTGCAGTCAGGACTGCTCAATATGTTGAATGTGCTGCACTTCAATAGAAGTTCCGTAAACACAACGTGGGTATGCCAATTGTTGGTATTGATACATGATGGACACTTCTAGATGGTGAATAAGATCCCCATAGACCAAATGTTGATCTGGAGGATCACAATATTACCTTACCAATGGTGGAACTCTGTGGAGGAGTTCATTAGAAAGGATCAAGACTATGATTTGGTGGAGAATATGAAGAATAAGTAAGAGTTTATCAAAGGAAATAGGGGCTATGACATAAACTCGATCAACTACCAAGAAGTCTACTTCGCCACGCATATTTTGGCCTAAAAGATCATGTGCAAGTGTCATGCAAATGAAGTTCCTACATCAGTGATGTCTTTAGCTTTGTAGTGCGCAAATGGAGTCCAGTATAACTGGGTTGGATACTTATGCAAGGAATTCTTGGATGAATGCTGCGAGGTCCAGGAGAAATGTACATATTTCCATCACGCCTGGTTCTTGATTATTGCTATGTTCACATGGATGGAGCCAGAGGAAACGTAGTTTCCTCCAATAGAAGTATATGTATGTGAGGCCACGAGGTATGCTTCACTGTGGCATACCACTCAAGCATCGCAAGCATAGGAGAATATAATATTCTTCATATTATATCAAATGGATCTAAACATGTCATTAAACCATCATCCACGCCTTTTACCAAGTTTGCACAAATAGTATTGCCCTGTGGCAAGGTTCAAGGCAGATTTTCGTAAATTGTACATACAGGTGCATAAAGACATGAAGAAAAAATAGCATGCATTTCCATATATGGTTAAAAAGGATGATCTCGTAGAAGTAATACAGACATGGCCCACAGAATGGATGACTCCACTGGAGGAAGCAAGAGACAGTGCAACAGAAGAAGAAGATCTTGACACTTTGCACCATGGCAAAGCCAGTCGAAAAGACAAGGAGAAGAGAGCAAAGCAAGAGGAAGAGGAAGAAGAACACCATGAAGAAGAACACCATGATGAAGAAAGCCATGAGGAGGACCCTCAAGGAAGCAAGGATATGACTAAGGAGATGGAAAGGGCAGAAACAAAGAAAACTATTGTGGAGAAAAGGAAGAACCAAGGCGAAGCTACCATTAATAGCATAAAGAAGCATAAGGCAAATAAAACAAAAGAAATCACACCATTGGTTCTCATTGAAGGTGACCTGGATCAAATTGGAGACAAGGTTTAGTAGATAACAATGGAATCCTGGAATAGGGTGGAAGATTTCTATGCCGTGCTTATCACAGGTGCGCATCAAAGTATTGTAGGGCTAAAGATTTGGGCGCAAAAATATAGATCACCAGTGAATATAGGCCAAGGAATCCACCGAGAAATATTGATAGAAACAACATTTGGGATGAGGATATTGAAAATACCTTCCAGGTCTCTACAGTTTGACTTTGTCGATGTCAAGTAGCAGGCAAAGGTTGGGACCATTTCAATATGAACATGGCATCACTGCCCACTCCGGTGCTACATGAATTGCACCAAGGTATTAGAAATGAGCTCAAGGAACGTGAACATCTCACCTCACACTTAAACATTCAGATAGAACAAGATCGTGTTGCACTAAATAAGCATCTCTACCAAGCCATCAAGGAAATAGAATAGGTAGAGCTACAACAACAAAGACTGAAGGAGGTGGTTGAAGCCACTTGTAGGGAAGTTCTAGAAATGGATGTCCACGAGGATGAATCAACAGAAGATAAGGTTTCGAAGCTCAACCTTGCAGTCAAGGAGTAGAAGGATAGAGTTTTCATAGTGCAACTCAAGTATGAGATGTAGATCAGTGAGTTGCAAATGAATTTACAGCTAGCCACACCACTAGAAGTGCGTGAAGAGAGTGAGGCTGACTTAAATAATGGGATGGCGATCATCTCCATAGCATTGGCAGGCTATGGAAAATTGCTGGATGAGAGCACGAAAATTTGGACTTCACTACATGAAGATCCAAATGTTCAAAAATTGAAAGAGGAGATGCAACAAAACTAGCATCAGTTGGAGGAGATTTTTGTAGCTCCGAAGAATTTTCCAATCTAGCAAAGGCTCACAAAAATTAATGATTCAAAGTAGATACAAAATAAAATCAAAGAGTTTAAGAAGGAGGGCAAAATTTTGATAGAAAAGACTTAACCTTGGAAGGATGAGGCCCTCCAACTATCATAGAAAGTGGATGAGAAGATTCAGTAGCTTCAATAATGGGAGACATAATTGGAAAAGAAGGTTGTACAACATGTCACAGAAGCATTATTAGAAGAAGTGCGCAATGAGGAAAGGCAGCTGGCAGAGATTCTACAACAACTCAATAAGGCATATAACAACATTGGAGACAAGTTCGTAAGAAAAGCATCTGAGTGAGTCGAGAGAAGTCACATGTGAGTGTTGGGGGCCTGTTGGGTGCAGCCCAACTTGGCCGGATTTTGGGTAAGGAATCTGAATTTTGTGGAGCGCACAATACAAAGGATGTCGTGGAGTGTGAAGTGGGCCACGTTGCAGAGCAATAAAGCACAGTGAAGATCACGTAGCAAACTCATCGTGCAATATAGGGTCTTGCAACGATGCCCCTCACTTTTTGTAAAAGCATATAATATTGTAAAAGTTGAATGGTTTTGGACCATAGCCCCTTTTATTTTGGAAACCATTGTATTGGGTTCATGGTAATGTAGTGATGTAATCCCTCAATGTAATAGTATATATATGGATGAATAATAAAGAAAGAAGGCATGTATTAGATCCATATTTATGTTTATAGTTGTATCCTTGTGATCTGTACTTCAAAGAAAGGAGTGAGGCTCCACAGCTAAGTGTGTAGAGGTCTGGGTCTGCAACTTAGTGCGTAGACCGTCTGCAACTTATTGCGCAAACAACCTGCAGTTGTGTGCGCAAGTGAATAATTGTTTGTTGTACCAAATTCTCTATTATAAGCAACATTTCTTGTGGATGTAGTCCCACATTGGGATGAACCATGGTAAAATTTGTGTTTTTGTGTATTCATTTGCTTATTATTTGCGCTTTATTTGAGTATTGTAAATTTTATGAATGTTTATGATATGTTTAAGTGGTGAATGTAATTTTTCAAAGTAGTATATAAGTGTGAAGTAGTTCATGAATGTGAAGTAGTTTATAAGTGTTAAAGCATAAGAAAATACAAAATTTCCACATTGTAGTATCTCTCAAGGTTGTAGAAACCTGGTTCTACAACCTCCCATAGTCACTTCACGTGATACTACCACTTGCTTGCAGGTCATTGCCAAAAGGGCTAGTGAATGAGGGTTTTGTTGGTGCGTGGTAAATTCTAAACCTGAGTCAGCCTAACCAAAGCCAACAAAGATTTAGAATAAGTTGTATTTGTTTCTGAGGTAGTATGGGATACTAGCAATGTTCAAGATGATGATACCAAGATTGTACGATTAGACACTACTTTTAGAGACCGAGATTGACCTGGTATATGAAGTATATGAACAATGCTCCAAATGGTATGTCGAGAACCTTAGGAGATATTAAATAGGTGATGATGAAAGAATTGCATAGGCCTAAGTCTACATCTTAATCCATAATAAAGTTTAAGTAGACCAAACAATGATAGGATGAATCTATTTGAGATTATGACCAGTGCTTTAAAGTATTGTTGGGTAAGTTGGAATTTGAAATTGTTGATGAGAAACATAAGGAGTGTTTTATTGCAAGAATGTTGTCAAATATATGTGTGGCCTTAACATAAGAGAACACCCAAACCAAAGATCGAGATAAGGATATTGAATTAAATTTGGAAGAATCTTCAACAGTGGATGGTACAAAATCAGAAAGTTATGGCATTTCTTAGCTTCATTCACAGATGGTAACGCTCACAACTTAGTTGCAAGAGTTAGAAAAAGGGAAGGAACAACACTCAGAGGTCTGGTGCATAATTTGTAGAATGAAGGGGCACCATAGAAATGAATTTCCCATGGAGAAAAATTACATGGTAGCTAGTGCAGTTAATATGTTTCATAGGGATAAGGATTATAGCATGAGATCTGTAGAGTGTGGGGACATACACCCCTAACTTGTGCTATGATGCAGAAACATGATAGTTCAACAATGACTCTATTCTACAACTTTTTTAAATATGTTAGTCATGAAATCCATACTTTTTTAGCATTGAAGCTAATGCAATATCACAACAAGGATCCATATAGAGTATTGGAAGGTATGGCACAAAACTACCAGTTAGGTACAAGTCAAAGCATGACAGGGAGAGGAATTGGATGACCAGGCCGAGGACAAGGACCATTTGAATGAGGAAGGGGAAAAATCATTTTCTACGATTCGGCAACCCACAAATCTCATAATCAGTGTTCAACATGCATATATTACAAGGATTTAGATCATTTGATGGAGGATTTCCCTCAACTACTCATGAAAATTCAGGAGAATAAGAGGCAAAACCTTAAAATTTTGTTGTGGACTCATGCCAATATCAGTCACACGTGAATTGGGTTACAAGAGGAGGCACTAAGACCATGATTAATGATGCCAAATGGAAAAATACTAATTAGTAGTGGGTGAGGAAGGTTGTTGAACCTCTATCAAAGGTTGACCCTTAAAAGGATAAAACCATCTCTAAGTAAGCATAGAGGGAGTGAGTTGAAACAGAATGGGGTGTTCTACAAGATACTCTAGTGTATGATATGCCAAGAATTTACAACAGGACCATTGTTGAAAGTGCTACGACTAGAGTAAGTTCTTTTAAAGTCATTTTGAAAATATTTTTGGAACTGATGTAGGATGATGGAGCTCTATAGAAGCTTTGCAAGATGGTCAAACAATACACCAAGGAACTAGAGGTTTCACTAGCTCGTACCCTAGGATGTGTAGTCAATCAAGTCACACAGAAGAAGAGAACAAGCTAGAAGTTCAAGTTTGGTGCATATATCAGAAAGTTTGATATGGACAATATTATTTTGAATTTGGGATCCGATGTGAATATCATGTTGAAGAAGACATGGGATATTATGGGGAGACCCAAGTTAACATGGGACCCTATTAAGTTGAGGTTATAAAAATAGTATAGGAAATTCCCTATTAGTCAATTAACAAGTGTGGAAGTGGACATTGATGGCGTCAAAAGTGTTGTAGACTTTGAAGTGATTGAGATTGTTGATAATATTGATCCCTATCCAACATTTTTGGGTGTTGATTGGGCCTTTGAAAATCAATTAATTATCAATTTTAAAAGAATGAAAATGATTTTTGAATTAGGTGATGTTCAAGTGATTTCATCATTTGATCTTAGTGAAGGAGAAAAGTATGTGGATCTTGTTCAAGAATAATTGGATAAAAATGAATTATATGACATATAAACATTATTGTTTGGAAGGATGATTACGTCAAACCAACTGCAGAGGGTGTACTCAGTTGGTGGCACATTGGTTTGTGTGCTTTAGATTTTAAAGAAGGGATAAAAAATTGGTAGAATTGGATGCATGAAGTTTCCACCCAGAGGTGTGTGCACATTACCCATGTGATACATTGGATTGGTGTAGAACTACCAAATCACCTAAGAAAAAAGGTACCTCAATAAGAAATAATTTAGAATTTCAAGGCCACATCGAGTTCTGTAGATGAATATGGTACACAAAAGGAAATTATGAAGGCTATGGAGAAATAGAGCTTTGCATCTAATGATTAGGTTTTACATCGATCAATAGTCTTGTTTTAAGCATGCATACCCTTGCATAGTAGAAATAAAGTATGAATGGAAATAAGATGGTGAAAAGGAAATATGTTAGGTGTGCTAGCCTGAGATTCATATTGTGGGAAAGGTAAAATTGTAAGCCTATTAAGGGAAAATCATGTTGGACCCACATCTTGCATGAACGTATTGTTAAGAAACATCACAACAAGGTGAAGTTGCATGGATTGGTGTAGAAAATAGTCATGCAACAAAAAGTGCAATTTTGCACACAAAGTAGCACTTTGCCTAGATTTTTCCTTCAGATAATTAGCGCACAGTGTTTGGGGGTACTACATTGTAGTTGAATGGATCATATTTATTAGTGAAAAATAAATAAATAAATATAGATATATATATATATATATATATATATATATATATATATATATATATATAGATATATACATATACATAAGTCAAAAAATATAATAATGTGATTGTTGTTCATCTCAGCAAGGTGATTAATTTAGTTTAGTGTGAGGTAAAATTTCTTTAACTGTTGAGAGTTATCTTAATGCCAAAAAATAGATTATGCCACTAACATTTGTATGAAAATATTACCAATGAGATGTATGTAAAGAGGTGCCACACATCAGTGCAAGAAATACTCGTGCTAGAGTTATGATAGAAAATTGTGTCATAGAGACATCAGGATACTATGCCAAGGCCTGAATATTATAAATATTCAGCAGAAGGTCTAATGTTACTCATTATATTATTGGATTTTTTTGTGTTAGGTTAGGTACTAGAGGCTTGTCTGGAGGATTTTATGTTCTTGGTGGTGAGATGTTCTGGTAGGGAATTTTAGTGACACTAGAAATAATTCATCAATCGAACATATGGGAAGAGACATAGGAACTTCATTAGTGTGAAGGCCTTTTAATAGAACTCCTTTATTCTTGTACAAGCCAAGATTTTATGAGAGGAGGTTGAATTTTTAGAAGGAGATGAAACAACCGAGGTTCCTGGCTCATCGTCACAACCTAGAGGATTTAGAACAAGAAAACAATGCAATATGCCATGGAAGGACACCACTAAGCCAGTTAATTTTACAAAGGACCCAAAGTATCTCATGGCTACACCAGATATTCCCAAAGGTGTTTTGATTCATGGGAACATGATGGATCATGTGGGAAGGCTCAACACTCTAATGATGATATTAGAGACATGAAGTAGTTTCAAACCTAAAAGGTATATAAAGCAAGAATAAATTGTAGATCCTGTTATGTTTTCACTTGAGCCATAATAGTGGGCTTTTGGGTTATAAAATGCTAGAATTCTAAACTTATTAGATATCCCTCATTTTGGATGTAGAGATGAGATTACTTATGTTACCAATTTTTTTTTAAGTTGTGGGCATGGTAGTTATATGTGGTTAGATCGTGTCATTGAGACTACCACATAGGTAATCAAGAAGATCACTAGTTTACCCCTAGCAAGTGGGGACCTTGAGCCACTATTTGAGGAAAAATATAAAACTTTGGGAGCAGAGTTGTAGACAAACTATGGTGTGACAAGAAGTAAATAATATTTTTTGGTTTCAAAGATAAAAAATATAGGTGTTAAGTTTTCCACAAAGATGCTACCCTATAAACTACTCTGAAAGTGCACAAAAGATGAAGTGTCAATAGGTGTGATTCTCGCAGCAACCAAGTACATGCTAGGTGTGTAGATGAATTGAGAAACATTGTGTTAGTTTCAGTCTTTCCAGCCTTCCTCCAGTGATCAAACATGCTCTTACAAAGTGATTTTAAGGTGTCAAGGTCAAATTTTGTCATTTCAGTGAGTCTTCAAGCAAAATTTGGTCACTAGGCATTAGGTTTGGGGTTTGCTTTTACTCCTGTCAAAGTTGTCCAAATGTTGGTCCATGTCACCGTTCAGCTGAGTCTACCATCATTCAGAGGGTTTTCATCATCATGTCAGGTTCCAATGGGTCATTTTACACCTTGTTCATGCTTCAGTTGTGCCTAGGCAAGGTTCATTTCCCCCTCCTAGGGTTTTGAAGGCAATTTCTCTTGGATGGTCAAATCATTAGCAAAAATTGTATCCGAATTTTCATACACCTTACCCTATCCTTAATGTACCTTATTAAACACTTCCCATCACTGAGATCCCCCAAATTCCTCATTTTCACACAAACCCTAGTTTCTTGCTACAACTTGACAATTTTCAAGGCTAGGCCTGTGTTTTGCCCTTTTTCACCCCTTCCCCTCACTCAATTTCTGAGATTACACTTTCCCCCACTTCCTAACATCACTCCATACTTCTCAAAATTTCCTCAAGAATTTAGAAGCCCCCTATCCCCTTCATTTCACTTCATTTCGACAAATCCCCTTTTCCACACATCGGGATAGGTATCACTCAAATGATGTTTCTGAGAAATAAAAGATGAATTTGGGAAAACTGAGAGATGATTTTCTCCAAAATTGACCAAGGAAGAAAAACCTCCTTCACGTTTTACATAGGTGTCATGGTTTTAGAGAAATGTTAAAAATACCATTGCCTCAGGAGAATTGAATACACCTCTGAAGTGACCTTGGGAAAATCAAGTTTTCTCCTAGCTTGGTTGGCCAAATGACTTGATCGATGAGTCAAATGATAACTAGACACAAATATATTTCCAATGAGTTATCATGAGCTCAATTTGGAGTTGAGGAAGGCATTCAAAAGTTTACTGTAACAGCACTTTGCCTTTAGGCAACCTCATTTGGCACATTTTGACCAGTCTTGGGAGATTTGATTTTTGACAGGGCAAATGAACTCCAAATTGAAAAATTCCACTTGGTTTGTAAAGTAAACTCAAATAAATTTCCAATGAGCTATCATATGCCCAATTTGGACATAGGGAAGGCCTCCAAAAGGCTCCTGAAAAAAGGCGTGGTGCATTGGGGAGGCACGGCGCACTGGGAGAAATTTTCCAGTGTAAATTTACACTAGCGTGACGCACTGGGGAGGCGCGGCGCACTGGGCTAAAAGGCCTGAAATTCATTGAAATTTATCCAAATTGCCCTTTCTTTGCATGGATTTTCTAGGTAGGGTCGATATTAATGTTTTATCCATTTTTGTGTTGAGTGATGGTGGTTTATTGATGATAATGATTGAAACAAAAACTTGAAACCCTACCTCTAAAGTGCCTCAAAGAAAGATTGTTGTGGGTTCCAAAATCTTTGTTTTGCTACCAAGGTCACTCCTCCTTCCCCATTTCTCCCTTTTTTCATCATTTCCTACACCCCACTAAGTTCATCAATCCTATATTTTCTTTCCTACATTCAAAGCCCAAACCCCGAAACACTAGCCCTTACAAAAATCTCCTAACCATATACATAAAACCCCTCAAACCCTCCTCCTTTCCTTGATAAAATTTATCCTAATATTCCCTAATCCCTACTGTTTTCCCCTTCCTAACAGTCCCTTGTTGCATTTTTCCCCTTGGTGGCAGAATCCAACTACGTTATAAAAGAGCAATCCACAGTTTCATCACCAGCACTCATTTCTCCAAGGCAGTTTATATAGAAGAAATTATGTCATCTGATCCTTCATATGACTTTGAACAGGAGACCCAAAGTGACTTATTCACATAGGTACAAGCACCCAGGAGGCTTTAAAGAGGTGGCAGACATATCATTACTTGTCCCGGAACTTGGTGTGCAAATCGAGAATCAAGGTGAAGAGAGCATTAAGGAGGCAAAAAGTGAATGAAGGACTTAAAATATTGGTCGAAACCTCTTTGGCTCATCATATCTCTTGATAAAGAAGGTCCAACCCAAATTTCAAGAAATTTGGAGCAAATTTTGCATTTTGAGAAATTTTTGCACTAAAAAACAGGGTTTTGTCTCCCTGTGCGCCACGCCACCTGGCGCGCGCTTTTGCTAGGGAGGTCCACATTGAAAAATGTTTATATTTTTGGATTTTGCATGCAAAATCATGACTTCTGGTGCATGGCAAAGAATTTTGGGCAAGTTTTGAGTAAACACTCAAAAAATGACCTCTTTGCCCCTATTTTGACACACAGAAAGCAGTCTTGGGAGATTGAAGTTTTGGAGGCAAAAATGACATCCAAATTCAAAAATTCCACTTGGGTTGGAAAGTAAACAGGTAGGGCTTTCCAACAAGCAGACATGGGATCAATTGTGACTTTAGGAAGTGACTCAAACTCAGCCTCAAAGTGGCACGATGCACAGAGAAATAGGTGCGGCGCACAGAGGTTTTTTGGCCAATTTTTCACCTTCCAGCTCAGAAATTCGACTAGTTTCACTAGTTTTGCTTTGTGATGTAATTTTTGATCTATCTTGATGTAATTGGATAAAAATGATGTAATTTTGGCACTTATTTACTTGTTCTAGAGGATTCATTCACTAAAAAGTGAACATTTAATGAATGAATCAGTTTCCTACCTTATAGAGGCAAGTTGTTTTGATTGCCTAGATTTTAGTGCTTTGTTTAGAATTGGTTGAAACAACTCCTAGAATGATGAGCTCGACCCCTAGAGGCAAGGGAATGGGTTGGGATAGCTATATCATGTAATTTCTAAGTCATTTTCAGGGTTGGACTCTTGCGAAAAGTTGGACACTTGGGATTGCTTTGGCATATCATTGTACATTCTATCTCGCATTTTTGGCTAAGGAAAGACCAGGGTTTTGCAGCACTGTTTGGGATCCATGTGGCTTTATGTTTTGATGGTGTGCTTCTCTGAGTAATTGTAAGTTCATTAGTGTTGTGTGTATCATTTTCCTCTCTTTTCTTCTGAATTTGAACAAATGAGTGATTAAGGTGGAATCCATTAACTGTTATGCTCTGCCTTTAAATTTGTTTAAATTTCCATGTTTTCATCTGTTTAAGGAGAATTCTTGAGACTCTCTTGCTCTCCTTACCTCCTCACCAGTCCTATCTATTCATTCACTCAATTTAAAAGCATCAAAATGATTGCCTTCCTTGCCCCAATCAGAACTCTGCAGAAACTATGCCTCATCCCCGAGCCCAATTTGCCTCTTCCTGTTTCCAACACAAAACCCCAAAAAACTCACAACAAACCTTTGTACTTCATACCTAGCCTAAAATTAGCTTTTATTACATTCATCTCGACCCCATCGCTTGTCTTTTTCCGAGATCTACCTGGAGAGAGCCCTCTCCTGTCCTCGTAGGGCTAGCTACGAGGCTGAGCGTGGTTTGATGTGGACCTAGAACCTTGTCGTTTCAGCCTGAGGCAAATCTAGGCCCTAACAACTGGGGAAGAAAGTTTATTTTCATTGTTTGGCTTTGTAGACTACAGACGAAGCATGAAGATTAGCCAGGTAGCCTTCGAAACGCTTTTGCTTTGCATTAGCGCAAGTAGGTAAAAGCTACTTAAATCAATCTTCAGTCTAGTTTATAAGTTGAACATCTTATCTAAACGATCACCCCAGTACATGTATCAAGTTCAGATCTGATGGCTGATGGTGGACAATGATCAAACACTGGCAAGGCTGAAATCATTCACCTGGCGACTCTAAATTAGTTTTGAGATTAGATCTAAAGACTCCACTGGAGGATGATCCTGACCAGTAGAAACATGAAAGGACAATATGGATAGATCAGGTATTCAAGTTGGAATTTCATTCAAGACATTTTGTTCTTTGTTATAAATTATTTCTTCTCTTTTCCCGAGAATGTCAAGAATGCTTTTCAAAGTATATTGTATTTGAGAAGAGATCCTAGGCCTGCAGTTGATTCTTTCCCTTTGAAGATTTTGAATACCAAAGATTTGCATACCTTTTAGCTTGATCAAGAGCTTTCTTCTGAATCTTGTGATGACCGTCTTAAAACTGATGAACCTCAAGACACCAAAACTGATCCCGTAGCTCTTGTATATACTCCTACACATTTTATAATCCCATATAGGTATAAACCTCTTGTTCTACCTTCTTATCTCCATGCTTTCCCCAAAAGCTATGATCTATACTTGCCGAGGTTTGACGGTGAATGTAAGAATGTCAACGCTGAGCAACATGTGCAGAATGTTGACAATTTTCTAGACCTTTTTGAAGTTGATGAAGAAAATGTCAGTATAAGGCTTTTTGCTCTTTCTTTGCAAGGCAAAGTCAAGAGTTGGTTCAAAACCCTGCCTAATGCAATCATCTCAGATTTCCGGCAATTCGTCAAAGTTTTTCTTGACAGGTGGATGATTGGACAGAACCTTTTCCTTATTATAGAAGAGTATAACCAGCTGAAAGGACTGCCAGGGGAGACAGTACAACAATTTTCTGTCAGATTTAATCAAGTTTATTATTCGATCCCAATTGATATAAGACCTCCTAGATCTGCTCTCTTGCACTACTCGGGTGCCTTTGATCCGGAAATGGAGTTTCAACTGAGAGAAAGGAATGTCGCAACACTTGAAGAGATGTAGAATAGTGCAATAAATGTAGAGGCTCACTTGCTAATCCAAAGGGCAAGTTTGAAAGAAGAAGAGACGAAAACCATAGATTCAGAGGAATTGACATCTCTAGAAGTAAAGCTTGAAATTTTGGTAAGTGCAGTGGAATAGATTATGCAAAAGATCACTACAAGGAATGAGAATAATGTTCAAGCCCATGGCTCGCTGATTGAAGAAGAACAAGCTGCTGATCCAAAACATATTATTTATTATCCCAATTGTTATAGATCTGATAATGATTGTCTTATTAATCATCTTGGAGAAGAGAGATCTGTTGATATGACATGTATGCTTGATGATGTCTTTTATACTAATGATTTGCTTCAGTTCGTTCAGTATGATGATGATTATGTTCTCCAAACAGAAGCTAATCTTGCAGACAAATCGGCAGCTAGTTTGTGGGAGGAGGAAGTTCATTTTCAGCAGCTCGAGTACAGTGATCAACCGATGCATATCAGCTATGACAATGATGAGGAAAGTGTAGCAAATTTTGAAGTAAGTGAAGGACCTTTGCCTTTTTGTTTTTCTTCGTTTCAGTTCATCAAAGACAAATTTCATGCAATCAGAAATCAACTGTCGACAAGTCTTGATTTTGACCATCTTGAGGGCAATGAAAACCTTGTTCAAGACTTCTCATATTCAAATTTACAACTCCTGAATGCCTTTGATTTCCAAGTTGCACACATGGGATCAATTTGGACTTTAGGAAGTGACTCAAACTCAGCCTCAAAGTGGCGCGATGCACAGAGAAATTGGTGCGGCGCACAGAGGTTTTTTGGCCAATTTTTCACCTTCCAGCTCATAAATTCGACTAGTTTCACTAGTTTTGCTTTGTGATGTAATTTTTGATCTATCTTGATGTAATTGGATAAAAATGATGTAATTTTGGCACTTATTTACTTGTTCTAGAGGATTCATTCACTAAAAAGTGAACATTTAATGAATGAATCAGTTTCCTACCTTATAGAGGCAAGTTGTTTTGATTGCCTAGATTTTAGTGCTTTGTTTAGAATTGGTTGAAACAACTCCTAGAATGATGAGCTCGACCCCTAGAGGCAAGGGAATGGGTTGGGATAGCTATATCATGTAATTTCTAAGTCATTTTTAGGGTTGGACTCTTGCGAAAAGTTGGACACTTGGGATTGCTTTGGCATATCATTGTACATTCTATCTCGCATTTTTGGCTAAGGAAAGACCAGGGTTTTGCAGCACTGTTTGGGATCCATGTGGCTTTATGTTTTGATGGTGTGATTCTCTGAGTAATTGTAAGTTCATTAGTGTTGTGTGTATCATTTTCCTCTCTTTTCTTCTGAATTTGAACAAATGAGTGATTAAGGTGGAATCCATTAACTGTTATGCTCTGCCTTTAAATTTGTTTAAATTTCCATGTTTTCATCTGTTTAAGGAGAATTCTTGAGACTCTCTTGCTCTCCTTAGCTCCTCACCAGTCCTATCTATTCATTCACTCAATTTAAAAGCATCAAAACGATTGCCTTCCTTGCCCCAATCAGAACTCTGCAGAAACTATGCCTCATCCCCGAGCCCAATTTTCCTTTTCCTGTTTCCAACATAAAACCCCAAAAAACTCACAACAAACCTTTGTACTTCATACCTAGCCTAAAATTATCTTTTATTACAGTCATCTCGACCCCATCGCTTGTCTTTTTCCGAGATCTACCTGGAGAGAGCCCTCTCCTGTCCTCGTAGGGCTAGCTACGAGGCTGAGCGTGGTTTGATGTGGACCTAGAACCTTGTCGTTTCAGCCTGAGGCAAATCTAGGCCCTAACATAGTGGCGACTCCACTAGGGAAGAAAGTTTATTTTCATTGTTTGGCTTTATAGACTACAGACGGAGCATGAAGATTAGCCAGGTAGACTTCGAAACGCTTTTGCTTTGCATTAGCGCAAGTAGGTAAAAGCTACTTAAATCAATCTTCAGTCTAGTTTATAAGTTGAACATCTTATCTAAACGATCACCCCAGTACATGTATCAAGTTCAGATCTGATGGCTGATGGTGGACAACGATCAAACACTGGCAAGGCTGAAATCATTCACCTGGCGACTCTAAATTAGTTTTGAGATTAGATCTAAAGACTCCACTGGAGGATGATCCTGACCAGTAGAAACATGAAAGGACAATATGGACAGATCAGTATTCAAGTTGGAATTTCATCCAAGACATTTTGTTCTTTGTTATAAATTATTTCTTCTCTTTTCTCGAGAATGTCAAGAATGCTTTTCAAAGTATATTGTATTTGAGAAGAGATCCTAGGCCTGCAGTTGATTCTTTCCCTTTGAAGATTGTGAATACCAAAGATTTGCATACCTTTGAGCTTGATCAAGAGCTTTCTTCTGAATCTTGTGATGACCGTCTTAAAACTGATGAACCTCAAGACACCAAAACTGATCCCGTAGCTCTTGTATATACTCCTACACCTTTTATAATCCCAGATAGGTATAAACCTCTTGTTCTACCTTCTTGTCTCCATGCTTTCCCCAAAAGCTATGATCTATACTTGCCGAGGTTTGACGGTGAATGTAAGAATGTCAACGCTGAGCAACATGTGCAGAATGTTGACAATTTTCTAGTCCTTTTTGAAGTTGATGAAGAAAATGTCAGTATAAGGCTTTTTGCTCTTTCTTTGCAAGGCAAAGTCAAGAGTTGGTTCAAAACCCTGCTTAATGCAATCATCTTAGATTTCCGGCAATTCGTCAAAGTTTTTCTCCACAGGTGGATGATTGGACAGAACCTTTTCCTTATTATAGAAGAGTATAACCAGCTGAAAGGACTGCCAGGGGAGACAGTACAACAATTTTCTGTCAGATTTAATCAAGTTTATTATTCGATCCCAATTGATATAAGACCTCCCAGATCTGCTCTCTTGCACTACTCGGGTGCCTTTGATCCGGAAATGGAGTTTCAACTGAGAGAAAGGAATGTCGCAACACTTGAAGAGATGTAGAATAGTGCAATAAATGTAGAGGCTCACTTGCTAATCCAAAGGGCAAGTTTGAAAGAAGAAGAGACGAAAAACATAGATTCAGAGGAATTGACATCTCTAGAAGTAAAGCTTGAAATTTTGGTAATTACAGTGGAATAGATTATGAAAAAGATCACTACAAGGAATGAGAATAATGTTCAAGCCCATGGCTCGCTGATTGAAGAAGAACAAGCTGTTGATCCAAAACATATTATTTATTATCCCAATTGTTATAGATTTGATAATGATTGTCTTATTAATCATCTTGGAGAAGAGAGATCTGTTGATATGACATGTATGCTTGATGATGTCTTTTATACTGATGATTTGCTTCAGTTCGTTCAGTATGATGATGATTATGTTCTCCAAACAGAAGCTAATCTTGCAGACAAATCGGCAGCTAGTTTGTGGGAGGAGGAAGTTCATTTTCAACAGCTCGAGTACAGTGATCAACCGATGCATATCAGCTATGACAATGATGAGGAAAGTGTAGCAAATTTTGAAGTAAGTGAAGGACCTTTGCCTTTTTGTTTTGCTTCGTTTCAGTTCATCAAAGGCAAATTTCATGCAATCAGAAATCAACTGTCGACAAGTCTTGATTTTGACCATCTTGAGGGCAATGAAAACCTTGTTCAAGACTTCTCATATTCAAATTTACAACTCCTGAATGCCTTTGATTTCCAAGTTGCAGATGAGGACATGAAAGCTGGCACATATGATCAAATAATATAGGATGACTCCCTACCTTTCTGTTTTGAATCATTTCTGTTTTTGAAGGGTAAAATGCACAGTAAGTCTTCGAATGGGCAGCCTGTAGAAAATCAACAATCTCTCAGTTTTCATGTTGAAGATGAAGGTCAAATTACAGATGAAGGTGTGGTAGCTGAAATACATGATCTAATGATGCAAGAGGATTCTGTACCATTTTGTTTCGAAGAATTTCAGTTTATAAGGTAGAATCTTCGTAATATCTCTAAAGAAAAAGATGAACAGCTAGTAGGATGTCATACAGTTTTGATAGATACATTGCAGCAGTCTTCTCAAGTTTTTGTTGATCCTATTGCTCATGTGTTGGATGATGTTTGCTGTAAAATTTCTTCCCCATCAGTTAACCATGTTTTAAAATAGAATGTTGATAATAATCTTACTTAAAAGTCGCCTTCATTGTCTTGTTTAATAGATTGTTCATTGAATACCCCATACCAAGGTTTGTAGTCAAAGTCCTTCTCCATTGACTACATGTGAGCCTGAAACGTGTACTGATCTAAACTTGACCCGGCAGCTGGTTTCTTTGTCATTTTTAGCAGGAGTCTCGTTACAAAGCTCAAATCAAAGTTTGCATTCATGGTATGAAGAGAAGAGAAGTAATCCATTGGATGAGCTAAGTCCCAGTGTGCATGAATTTCAAGATCCTTATGCAGTGTTTTTGGAGGTGGATAGAGAATCCATAGCATTCAACGGATCTGTTTCCAAGTTGTCATGGGAGTTGCCTTTCAGTAATTCTCTCTTGTTGTTCATAAGTGAGCACTTGCAGAGAATTCAAACAGCATATGGAATACTTACTTGGTTGCATTGGTTGTTTCATTTCACTTGATCAGGTGATGAATGAAACTATTAGAGTAGGTTTTGATGAATAAGCTCCACTTTGAGCATCATTTATAGTTTTTCGGTTGTGTTTAAGTATCGAGCCATTTTTTAGTTGAGTGAGAGTCAGTTTGTGTTGTCAAGTCCTCAGTTTTTAGTCATTCCTTTCAGCTTGAGTTTTTGACTCCATTGCCCAATGGACGTAGGCACGGTCTACTCTCCCAAAGCTCTCCAGTTCTTGGCACCTCGAAGGAGCTACCATCCCCATTGGAGCCAATGTTATTGTCAGTATTTCCTGCCTTTCTCCAGTGATCAAACATGCTCTTACAAAGTGATTTTAAGGTGTCAAGGTCAAATTTTGTCATTTCAGTGAGTCTTCAAGCAAAATTTGGTCACTAGGCATTAGGTCTACGGTTTGCTTTTACTACTGTCAAAGTTGTCCAAATGTCGTTCCATGTCACCATTCAGCTGAGTCTACCATCATTCAGAGGGTTTTCATCATCATGTCAGGTTCCAATGGGTCATTTTACACCTTGTTCATGCTTCAGTTGCGCCTAGGCAAGGTTCATTTCCCTCTCTTAGGGTTTTGAAGGAAATTTCTCTTGGATGGTCAAATCATTAGCAAAAATTATATCCAGATGTTCATACACCTTCCCCTATCCTTAATGTACCTTATTAAACACTTCCCATCACTGAGATCCCCCAAATTCCTCATTTTCGCACAAACCCTAGTTTCTTGCTACAACTTGACAATTTTCAAGGCTAGGCCTGTGTTTTGCCCTTTTTCACCCGTTCCCCTCACTCAATTTCTGAGATTAGACTTTCCCCTACTCCTTAACATCCCTCCCTACTTCTTAAAATTTCCTCAAGAATTTAGAAGCCCCCTATCCCCTTCATTTCGCTTCATTTCGACAAATCCCCTGTTCCACACATCGGGATAGGTTTCACTCAAATGCTGTTTTTGAGAAATAAAAGATGAATTTTAGAAAATTGAGAGAGGCTTTTGTCCAAAACATACCAAAGAAAAAAAACCTCCTTCACTTTTTACACAGGTGTCATGGTTTTAGAGAAATGTCAAACATACCATTGCCTCAAGAGAACTGAATGCACCTCTGAAGTGACCTTGGGAAAATCAAGTTTTCTCCTAGCTTGGTTAGAAAAATGACTTGATTGATGAGTCAAATGATAACTAGACACAAAGATCTTTCCAAGAAGCTATCATGAGCTCAATGTTGAGTTGAGGAAGGCATTCAAAAGTTGACTGTAACAGCACTCTGCCTTTAGGCAACCTCATTTGGCACATTTTGACCAGTCTTGGGAGATTTGATTTTTGACAGGGAAAATGAAATCCAAATTGAAAAATTATAGTTGGGTTGGAAATTATACTCAAATACCTTTCCAATAGCTATCTTGCGCCAAATTTGCACATCGGTAAGGCCTCCAAAAGGCTCCTGCAAAAAGGCGTGGCGCACTGGGGGAAATTTTCTAGTGTAAATTTACACAAGCGCGGCGCACTGGGCTAAAAGGCCTGAAATTCATTGAAATTTCTCCAAATTGCCCTTTATTTACGTGGATTTTCGAGGTAGTGTCGAAATCTTAATGTTTCATCCATTTTTGTGCTGAGTGATGGTGGTTTATTGATGATAATGATTGAAACAAAAACTTGAAACCCTACCTCTAAAGTGCCTCAATGGAAGATTGTTGTGGGTTGCAAAATCTTTGTTTTGCTACCAAGGTCACTCCTCCTTCCCAATTTCTCCCTTGTTTCATCATTTCCTACCCCCCACTAACCTCATCAATCCTATATTTTCTTTCCAACATTCAAATCCCAAACCCCAAAACCCTAGCCCTTACGAAAAATCTCCTAACCCTATACATAAAACCCCTCAAACCCTCCTCCTTTCCCCGATAAAATTTATCCTAATATCCCCTAATCCCTTACTTTTTTCCCCTTCCTAACAGTCCCTTGTTGCATTTTTCCCCTTGGTGGCAGAATCCAACTAAGTTATAAAAGAGCAATACACATTTTCATCACCAGCACTCATTTCTCTAAGGCAGTTTATATAGCAGCAATTATGTCATCTGATCCTTCATATGACTATGAAGAGGAGACCCAAAGTGACTCACTCATGGAGGGACATGCACCCATGAGGCTTTAAAGAGGTGGCAGGCATATCATTACTTGTCTCGAAACTTGGTGTGCAAAACGAGAATCAAGGTGAAGAGAGCATTAAGGAGGAAAAAAGTGGATGAAGGACTTCAGATATTGGCCAAAACCTATTTGGCTCATCATAGCTCTTGATAAAGAAGGTCCAGCCCAAATTTCAAGAAATTTGGAGCAAAGTTTACAGTTTGAGAAATTTTTGCACTAAAAAACAGGGTTTTGTCTCCCTGTGCGCCGCGGAACTTGGCGCGCGCTTTTGCTAGGGAGCTCCAAATTGAAAAACTTTTATATTTTTGGATTTGGCATGCAAAATCATGACTGCTGGTGCATGGCCAAGAATTTTGGGCAAGTTTTGAGTCCTCAAGAGGCCAAAAACACTCAAAAAATGACCTCTTTGCCCCTATTTTGACACACAAAAAGCAGTCTTGGGAGATTGAATTTTTGGAGGGGCAAATGATATCCAAATTCAAAAATTCCACTTGGGTTGGAAAGTAGACGAGCAGGGATTTCCAACAAGAAAACTTGGGCTCAATTTGGACTTTAGGAAGTGACTCAAACTCAGCCTCAAAGTGGCACGACGCACAAAGAAATTGGCACGGCGCACAGAGGTTTTTTGCCCAATTTTTCACCTTCTAGCTCAGAAATTCGGCCAATTTGACTAGTTTTGCTTTGTGATGTAATTTTTATCTATCTTGATGTAATTGGATAAACATGATGTAATTTTGGCACTTATATACTTGTTCTGGAGGATTCATTCACTAAAAAGTGAACATTTAATGAATGAATCAGTTTCCTACCTTATAGAGGCAAGTTGTTTTGATTGCCTAGATTTTAGTGCTTTGTTTAGAATTGGTTGAAACAGCTCCTAGAATGATGAGCTCGACCCCTAGAGGCAAGGGAATGGGTTGGGCTAGCTATATCATGTAATTTCTAAGTCATTTTCAGGGTTGGACTCTTGGGAAAATTTGGACACTTGGGATTGCTTTGGCATATCATTGTACATTCTATCTCTACATTTTTGGCTAAGGAAAGACCATGGTTTTGCAACACTGTTTGGGATCCATGTGGCTTTATGTTTTGATGGTGTGCTTCTCTGAGTAATTGTAAGTTCATTAGTGTTATGTGTATAATTTTCCTCTCTTTTCTTCTGAATTTGAACAAATGAGTGATTAAGGTGGAATCCATTAACTGTTATGCTCTGCCTTTGAATTTGTTTAAATTTCCATGTTTTCATCTGTTTAAGGATAATTATTGAGACTCTCTTGCTCTCCTTAGCTCCTCACCAGTCTGATCTATTCATTCACTCAATTTAAAATCATCAAAATGATTTCCTTCCTTGCCCCAATCAGAACTCTGCAGAAACTGTGCCTCATCCCTGAGCCCAATTTTCCTTTCCCTGTTTCCAACAAAAAACCCCCAAAAACTCACAACAAACCTTTGTACTTCATACCTAGCCTAAAATTAGCTTTTATTACAGTCATCTTGACCCCATCGCTTGTCTTTTGCCAAGATTGACCTGGAGAGAGCCCTCCCTTGTCCTCGTAGGGCTGGCTATTAGGCTGAGCATGGTTTGATGTGGACCTAGAACCTTGTCTTTTCAGCTTGAGGCAAATCTAGGCTCTAACACATTGTTGGATCAATTTTCGATAGATTTTCAAGCCACACAAGAAACAGGTGTGAAGTCCCATTATAACTTGTTACTCGTCTTAATTTTTCTCAATGAGTGGGACATGATTGAAGATTTGCATATATTGGAGAATATTTGGGTCCCTATTATGGTTGCACACTTTCAACATCTATGGTAAACTTCGATCCTTCATCAAAAAATTGAAACAATGTTACATTATATTTTTATTAGGAAACGATCAATTCTATAAAATTAGTTCAATAGTGCGAGCCAATCATGTGATTCAAAGTTGATCCTTGTCATCTATACATTTAGGCTATGTAAGATCCTTATAAACAATGGGTGCAAAGAATTTTTTAGTTAAGTGATGAAGAAGCAGGGAAAATTTTAAGAAGCCCCCCTAAATTTACATGTATAATAAATGGGCGAATCTCCATGGTATATAGGAAAAATGGAAGGCCATTTTATCAATAATATGATATGTATATATAATTTTTTGTCGAATCTCTCACCAGGCATGGCGAATATTTTACTCAATTATAAAATCTTGTGTTTATTGAATACACAAATGAAATCATTGCATTTCTTTAAAATATCTTTAGAAATCAAAATTACCGATATTTGATACCTTTCGAGGGTTAGTAGATCTAGAGTAAAGATGGATCTATGCTGGTTTAATTCCCCCATTTAAATAGGCTACATTCCAGGTGAATACCATGGGTCAATACCATGTGCCATTTTTATTTTTATTAATACTAATATTAGGGTTAATAATGTTTTTTTGCATGGTATTAATAACAATCTAGTCCATGGTATTTGTCCCATA
This sequence comes from Pinus tabuliformis, assembly GCA_031772625.1. Classification (NCBI taxonomy): domain Eukaryota; kingdom Viridiplantae; phylum Streptophyta; class Pinopsida; order Pinales; family Pinaceae; genus Pinus; species Pinus tabuliformis. The sequence continues at coordinate 528,813,240 of CM062813.1, read as the reverse complement.
GTATTTTTCCCATAGGTTTCACCTAAATATAACTCATTTTTTGAGTCTTCGTAAATATAAGGTGACATATGGAGTAAATATAAAAAAATGTTTTATTTGTTTAACATACCTCTCGTTTATTTATATTTTTATTAATTTACAATACCTCTTTTACAAATATGGTATTTGACCCATAGGATTCACTTAAATAAAACTTCTTTCTTGAGCCTTCATAAATAGAACGAGGGTTATGGACTAAATATAAAAAGAGGTTTTATTTATTTACCATGCTTCTAGTTTATTTATATTTTTATTTATTTACCATACCTTTTGAGTAAGTATAAAAAAATGTTTTATTTATTTACCATACCTCCACTTTACTTATATTTTTATTTGTTTACACCCTTGCATGTATATAAGGTGACTTATGGAGTAAATATAATTTTTTTATTTATTTATTTACCATACTTCTCATTTTTTTATATTTTTATTAATTTACCATACCTCTTTTATAAATATGGTATTTATTAATTTACCATACCTCTTTTATAAATATGGTATTTGGGCCTTTGGCCCATAAGATTCACTTAAATAAAACCTATTCTTGAAAATGGGCGAATGGATTCACTTAAGTAAAACCTATTCTTGAAAATGGGCGAATGGAAGGTTGTAACTCCTAATTTCAAGGGCTAAATTTACCTTTTTTACCCTCTCCCTTAAAAGAAGGTGGGCTATTTGAGGTGATTTGTAAAAGTGTACTATGATACAAAATAATCGCCCACTAAAAATTTAAAACCCCTTAATTTCGCCAAAGGGCGAACATTCGCCCCTAATCACCCCTATGAAGAAGTTTGGTCACACATTTCTACATGGGAAGATGTTTGGAAACTACCATTGGTAGAGGATTTGAATATACAAATTTTGGAGAGCAATGATAAGGAGGGACAATATGGCCATTAGCAAGGAGTATCAACACAAGCTACAGATCATTTGGAACAAGACTAGGGTAAAGAACCTAAACATTCAAAAACTTCATCTGCAAAAACATAATATAAACAAGTCCTAACTTATGAAAGTGTAGGAGTGAATAGGACTTATATAGCAAGTGTTAGGGAAGGTACATCCCATGTTCAGAAGAAGAATAAAGAAACTCATATCCCTCAGGTGACATTGATATAATGATGATATTGAGCACATTACTGAGTAGGTTGGTGAGAAAAAAAAAGAAGCATTGAGTAAGGGGGAGGAACAATTAAAATAATCTATCTATAAGGTTTAGAAGGATCATTAGCACACATTGGACAAGTTGGAATAATTGTGGCAGTTTCTAGAAGCTAATAAGGGTAATTGAATAGTTAGATACTACTAATCCAGCAAAACAGAAAGAGGCCCGAAGTGTGCATGGTATCTTCGAACCACAAGTAGATATTTTTGTTAAATCCAGAGAGTGTTGAACACTCCACCTCTCTTTAAAAGTTGTAAAGTGTCCTATTGAAGTAGTTTCATAGAGAGTAGAAGTTTTGACACATATCAACTTGATTTTTTCATAGTTGTATTTAGATAGCTTACATCAATTACAACATAGTGTTACTATGGAGTTACATTTAGGTACCAGAACCACAATACTAGATTTAGTGCAAGCATTTGTAGCACAAGAAGTATGGCAACATGAGAAAGTGTAGTTAGTTGAGGAAAAGAAAAAGGTCATGCATAGTGAAATAGGATTGTGCACAACCATTGAAATTATGTATAAGAAGATTTTGGATGAACTTATGAAGGAAGTCACTCAGCAAGAAGGCCAATTTGTGAATATCATTGAAGTTAGATGGCCCTAGAATCCTAGGTCAAGGAGCTAAGAGTGCACTAAATGTTTCCTACACCCTCAGAGGAGAAGTAGTATTGTGTTAAAAAAAGTTAGGCATTTAACTATTTTGTGCAAACACAGTGACTACATCATAAATTCCAACCTTTATATGTCGAAGGAATGACTTTATGGACTAAAATTTAATAGAATCAGGAGTTGAAAGATCTCACTCGCTAAGTCCATAGCGTAGACGAGAAAGTGGAGAAACTTGTTGTCGGTTTGATTCTTTTTCCTCTCAATGGTAGGAAGGCCATTATAAACCAAAATTTGAAGTTTGACGAATAACTTAAGAAAATGAATACCCACCAGCAAGATTTGCCATGCTAGGTGGAATATTTGCATAATGAAGCACTGTGAATTATGGAGGTAGTTGGGATAGTAAAATAGGAAATTAAGGTCGTTATTATTGAAATGAAGAATTTTGTAACCTTTGGTGATATGTCACTACAAGTATATACTCATAACAAAGCACATTATTTGTAGATGGATTTGAAGATTTAAGATATGTGAAAAGCCCTCAATTCCATGAAAGATGTGATCAAATTGAAATACCCTATGTGAAAATTGATTGAATGGCTTGGGATAAGCCACAGTTGTATGTTAGGGGCCTACTGGGGAAAATTTTAGGTTAATGAGATTGAATACATTTTAAGGAATTTTTGTAAATACACATAGAAGGATGCTTAGGATGGAGTATAAATAGTGCACTATATCATTCTATAGTTCTGTATAAACGTGCAAAAACGACACAGAAGAGAGTAGTGCAAAGTGGAGAATCGTGCAAAAGGCATAATAGGGTAGTGGAAAGGTGGGAATGGCTAAGTTTGACTATGTTTTAAAGCCTTTTTTTTTTATTTGGTCTAGCTTATCAAGTGGCATATCTTCTCATGGTGGTTTCATACTTAGGAATTTCCCATGGTATTTCACTTTATCTAATAATATATAAATTGGCAGAAGCCGAAGGAAGTAAGGTTGACTCATTGTCGGTTCATTGTTGGTTAGTCTATTAGCTATTAGTTGATTCATCGGCATATAATGGGTTATTTTATCTCTTGTTTTATTTTTGTAATGTTTAATTTAGGTTGATGAATCGAGGAGAAATATTGTGGTAAGGTTGTATGTGTTGTACCTGGCACTCTTTTGGGCAATTAAAAAATATGGTTGGATTTTTGTCTATTTTTTTCTTGTGTGGTGTAACTTGATTGCATACTGGTTAAGTATATTTCTTTCTAGATATTTTAATGTGTGTATGAATTTATTTCGGTGGTTTATGTAAATAAGAAACCCATTTTTAATTTTTTCTTCTCTTTAGTGATGTCGCTACAAATGTTATGGTTGCATATTATCAGGGTTAGTGTCTAAATTAGAGGTTGAGTAGTATAAAATTATTTCTTGTTGTGGATTCCCTTTCCCCTCATTCTTGTAAAATATTGGCTTTCACAACACCCATAAGTACCTAGAAAATGCCTGCACAAAAACATCAGTGGTTAATTCTACACTTTTTCAAGGCTTTTCCATGCTATTATAAGCATAATAAATAAGAAAAATAGGTTTTTAATCTTTTTTCCAAATTTCAATTTAACCCTAAAAACAACTTCCTCAAAATATGTCACCACTAAATATTTTTACAACATAAAGTGTTTTCTTTTCCACATGTGGTTTAGGTAGGAAGTTATCAAACCTATTTTTATTTATTTATTTATTTATTTATAAATAATATTTACATAATTAACATGTTCTTTAAACAACTAATAATCGTGTCATTATTTTATGTTAATAAGAAAACCATACTAAATTATTTTCATATGGGGTATCACATTTAGGTTCCTTCCTAGTGACCCTTATGTAAACAAGATGAAGAGACCATGCAATATATTTTCATCGGGCAAGTGTAGTCTTGGGCTTTGTCTTCTCTGTCTAATATGTCCTAATTCGATCTCTGGATTCTTTTCTTCATGTGTAAGCACCCAACCTGGGGTCCTCAACCATAAGTAATTTTGTATAGTTTCAGAGTAATAAAATAGCATATTCACAACACAATAATTTTTGGCAATAACATACAATAAAAATAAAATATTTAATTTACAACATATTCAAACATGTAAGGAACTCGATTTCTATTAATCTACATTAAAAAAAACAACAAGAAGAACAATAACTAATATGGTAGCTTGATTTTGGTGCTCTTGTTAGGAACACCCGACTAAATATGCCACCCTACCAACTACAAAAGTCTATCTAGCCTCCTAGCCCAAGGAACTTCCATTGGTTCCCTAGCCCTCCAAGCCCAAGTCCAACCACAATTGCAATGTATCCAAAATAGATTCAATACCCTCCAACCACAAAACAATATGTCTAAATTCTCCCTCATTTCTCTCCTCTCAGTTCCTCCTCCGCTCTTTCCCCACTTCTCCTCTTCTTACCTTATGCCTACCTTCCTCATGCATCCCACCCACCTATCATCAATGCATGAAGTCCCCCATTCCTTCAAATTCAATTCCATGAATTCCCCCCCCCCCCCCCCCCCCAACCTCATTCCTTTGAATTCAATGTTTTTTTCTTTCCCCATGACACCCTTCTGGAGCCACACCCTCCTTATAATTCCATGTACCCCTTTGCCCCTTAATTAACACTCAGGTGGTTCACTTCTCAACCACCCCTCATTAATTCAATAAAATAATATTATCCTTGTAATGTTAGTCAAACATGAAAAATCCTATTAATTTAATTATTAAATGAATAATGTTTGAAATATAATCATTAATTATAAATCAGGTTTTAAGGTTAATTAATCACTAATCATGACTAGCCATTATTCAAGCTTAACTATGAATTAATTGCCTAACATAAAAGGCTTTAGAATACTAGTGTATTCATGAGAGATGTGGGTATGTAGCTATCATATGCATACCTCTATACTAATAATACTTATTGGAATCCATCACAAAATTCAATCACATAGAAGGTAGGATAGTAAAATATTGTAAGATAATAGGATCGAGTAGGGGAATTACATACACCCTTCCTTTAGCAAAAATAATAATAATAATAAATAAATAAATAAAAATAAAAATAAAATAAAGTAAAATTGTATCAGAGTTAGAGTCAAAATGGTACAAGCATTCAAGAAGTAGTATAATGATAATGCATTACAAAACATCAGGGGATATATAGTATTGAAATTAATTAAGTCAAGCAAGGTTTCCACATCCCATCTAGAATCCCCAACTAACTTATGGACTCCTATCCTTGCTAACCTACTTCCACTCCCATCCTATCAATTATCTACTACAATATCCTATGACATCGGCTATATCAATCTCATAGAACCAAGATGGTAAAAGAATCGACTATATCGACCTAACTTCTTCATCATGCAATTAGGAATCATCATCACACGTCTAGGGGAGTGCGTCCATCACTAGCCTCCCACAATTCCAATTTTGGAGGTTACACGACAGTAAATGCCTCACCCCTCCTTAAAGAACTAGAGTCAACACCCTAATATGGACCACACTACGACATTGGTTGGATACTTATAATTGAATAATCGAGTTGGGAAATCATGTCACCTACAATCTGCACCTTACTGCATGTCATAATAGTACATATCAAGTGGATACAAAATATAATAGAACAATGTACATCATATAATTCCTTGTTGGGTGTCTTAACATTCCCTAGTCACTAGCATGGATCTTTGCTATCACATAGTCTCTTCCAATGTAGGCTAGTTCTCATCCAAGTATATATATATATACATACAAGTGAACATAATCATCATGTTATTAGGTCTAGTATCCACATACCCAATATTTTTTTCAATTAAAATCAACATGGTGGAAATAAATAATACATCAGATAAATCATAACTCCAATAAGTTATACACTAAAGAAACCACAACCAAATAAGATATACGTTAGATAAATCATAAATCCGATAAGTCATACACTAGATAAATCATAACCAAGTAATGCATACATCCATAAATCAAATACGTTAATCGAAAAAACATAATCCACAAGTTTTTGTATAAGTAAGTACATCTATTTAACTGAAATGAATCAATATTACATAGATTTCATAAATAAAACAACATGAAAATACAAATAGGGCCTCATCTTAGGTAGCTATATAGGTCACAATTGGCATCACAAATGGTCAAAAAGATAGGGGAAATCATGACGTATAGTCTCTTCATCCTCCCATGTAACAGATCTTGGGCTATACTTTCCCCAATAGACCTTAAAATAGTCCACCAAGCGATGCCTATTATGTCAAACCATACAATCCAATATGCATAACGGTTTGACTATTATGATTCCCACGTCCAAGAACTGCAATTCCCAATCGATTTTTTAAAATTCATCAGAAACATAATGGCATAGAAAAAATACATGAAAAACATCATCATTTTTATGAAAATGAGGTGGTATTACTAAACAATAAGAAATTGATCCAATTTTCTATTTGATTTTAAAAGGTCATATAAATTGAGGTGAAAATTTCATCCCTTTAACAAACCTAATTTTGATTTTCTTGGTTTGGATAAGAATACAAACTTAGTCTCCCACTTCATAAGTCAATTCAACCCTATGTGCATCAACATAACTCTTTTGTCTATCTTATGCTTCCTTTACCATTTGTCAAATCTATCATACATGTTCCTCTATTTCTTGAACCAATTATGGCCTAACTATTACCCTATCCTCTAACCTTTCCCAACCCAATGGTCTCTTGCATGGCCTCCCATATCGGGATTGATAAAGAGGCATCTCGATTGAATTGTGGTAATTGTTATTATAGGAAAACTATACCAATGGTAATTACATTTCCCACTGAGTATGGTTTTCGATAACATGATTTCTAAGAATTTATTCCATGAAATGATTTACTCTTTCAGTCTACCCATATATTTCCAGAAGATGTGTAGTGCTCAGGTTCAACTAAGTCCCCAATTTTGATTGCAAACTTATCAAAAATTTAGATGTAAAGTAGGAGTCTCTATAAAAAATGACCTGTGTGGGCAAGCCATGTAACTAGATAACTTCACTTATCAACACTTTTTTCACATTGGTAACATTGTATGTGTATCTCACTATGATTAAATGGGAATTGTTGATCAATTTATCAATTACATCTAATATGGCATTGTGCCTTTGTGATGTGAGCAACAAACCCACAACGAAATCCATGAAAATGACCTCCTATTTAGACATAGGGATGTCATGTGGTTGTAGGAGTCCTATTGAGTGGCAATGATTATACTTCACTTGTTGACATTCAAGACACTTGGTGACAAATTGGACTATATTTCACTTCATGTCTGCCCAAAAGAATAATTTCTTCATGCCAGGATGGGTACACTAGAGTGCTCTATTTTACCATTCAAGGATGGTTCTTCATATACCCCCTTACTTAGGGATGTACATTCTCCCTTGAAATCTTAATAGCCCATCTATTTCAAGGAAATAGCCCAAACTTGGTTCCATCTACTTCCCACTCTCGAGTGTTTATGTAGACTTCAAATACAACTATCTTTAAAGAGTTTTTCCAACACATGCTCCTTAAAATTTACCCTCAAGCATACCAAGGAGATTTTTTATGGCCTTTTTATTATGTTGATATGTGGTTTTCATTGATGTCAACCCAAGAAAAACCAAGAGATGCCCCAACTTTGTTGACCAATATTACATGTAAAATCATTATTTTTCAAGTCAAGGTCATTATTTTTGGATTCTTCTCATCAAGCCGATTTTGGTGGTATGTGGTATGCCATGAGAGGCCTCACAATTTGAGAGTTATGATTGTTTGAATATAAAAAACCCATCTTGTAGGAAAAAAACCCCATAGGAAGATGATGTGGCATTCGTTCATTGGACAACATATCATTCACATCAAGGGATTTGGGCCTTCTTCAAATTTTAAATATTAACTTGTTTCTTGAAGGGATTTAAATATTATTTTATATCTTCAAGGGGTCTTGGCTTCAAAGAAAAATCATAACCTAACTCAAAAACGGTTATGGTCTCATCTTTTGGGCTTCATTTTTAATAAAATTAAAAATTTCAAATGGATTATGCTCCTAAAGTCCCTCCAATGGCTCTCCTTTGGAAGCCCTCTTCTATCCATGACCAAACTATTTAAAGGAATCAGTTAGCCCTCCTCATGTATGATTTGAATGAACGTCTCTATTGGTCAAGCATTGAAATTAAACTTGGCCTTATGAAGAAAAGATTCATTAGACAAGAAGTTAGGGTTGTTTTGGTTTGTTTTGTTTTGGAATTCGTTTGGGAAACTATTTTGCAGCAGGAAGACCAAAGGTTCTATAGATAGCTCTCTAAAATTCAGCCCTCATAAGGGCATCAAAATTCTATGAAGAAACATCGTTATATGTGGGTTAGTTACCTGAGATTATCTGTAGATCCTTGATGACTATTAAAGTATGATCTGTGCAGAACAAAATCAAGTTTTGTAGCCCTAATACCTATGGAATTATTCTCATTCTTAAAGTCTATTTTCTAAAGTTTGAAGGCTAGCAAAAAGTTTCATTTTGTTCTTTCTTCTCTGTAATAGCGAAGTATTTGGTTGATACATGATTCGTTAAGGGACTAGTTGTTGGCACAAATTATAAGAAAGGTTATGTTTGTTTGGTTATGTAGAGCACTAAAGTATTGAATTATGTTTCATCTTAGTGAGCAAGCTTGTATCCTTTCTTCCTTGATTCTTGTGGCCTTGACTCCTCAATCATAATCTGCATGTGCTAACTATGAGGACTATATGATCATCAAGGACTAATCTCTAAAGAAAGAGCATGTGAACAATTCATACTTTTATTACGGCATCACTCAGTGACATTCTTATGATCTCCAAAAAAAATATCAATGCTCATGTGAAGTTTGGATAGGCTTGAGACATTTGTGACCTTTTATCTCCATTGAAGAATAACAACTTGTGCATCATTGTTGAGGTCTCATTCCTATTTTTTTCAACCTGTGATTTTAAAGCAACCACATTAATAATAAATTGAAGATTCATATACAAGCTCAAGTTTTGTGGTTGGATATTTGTAGTGATCTTCGACCTTTTTTTAAAGGTGATGCATATACATACTTAAACAAGTACCTTCCCGAAGAAGTGAAGCCAATCTGAAGCCGAATTTATTCTCATTCAAGAAGAAGTCTAACCTACACTCACAACAATGGTTATATGATTAAGAACTTCACGTGGTAGCTGGTGCATTTGATGTCATCTAACAAGGCATGTTTTGTAGCATTTGATCATTGTCACCACAACATAATGCAAAGAGGATTGAATCTGGTTAGTTGAAGATTTCATTATTACTTGGTAAGTAATCCTAATGCTTTGAGTCATCTTTGCAAGTTACAAGTGGCACTCATATGCAATAGTTTGAAGTTGTATAGTTGGAAAAAAACTTTTCACAAGTAAGACATGTATCATATATACTTAAGAATTATTTTCAAGTATTGAAAGTTTTCTAAGGATCTCTACAATGGCATCTATGTAAGAAAAGGAATCTCATTGTGTCATCTTCATTTAGAATCACACTAAGAGTTTGTAAGAGTTTCACATTGTTTTTTGTTGCTTATGAGATAGAGGTTTTGTATAGCAGTTAGAATATTATCATCAACAGTCTGGGATTTATCATCTCCATTATCTTCCAATTGTCTCATCATTCTAAGATTTTCTCCAGATAAAGGTACAATTTATCATTGGCATTACTTTGTTACACAAATCTTGCAGGAAGGGTAACTTGGTTCATGTCTTATAGTAAGGGTTTTGCAGTGGGTTGATTATAATGGTTTTCATTATTACTCATTGTAAATGGGCCATTTTCCTTGGTACAAGAGCCCAATATAGTTGCAGTAGTTTATTTATTGTAAAGTGGGTCATTGTCCCTGATATGGAAGCCTACAATTTTTGGTCAAAATTAATTATCATTTTAGGGTGGTTGGGTGGTGTTAGGTAGGTGGTTGAAGTCACTTTTAGGTTGGAGCATGAAAACACTTCAGGTTGGTAGGGTGGTGCTAGGGAAAGTTGGAGCTTGTTAAGGTGTTGGAGAATCCTTTTAGCAATTACTAATAAAACCAGAGTGTTGGAGCATCCTTCCAGTTAGACCTAGAAAATTCAACAATTTTCTAGAGCAATAAAAATTTGGGGCTTCCCTTTTCAATTGGAGTTGAATCATTAATGTACTCATAAATTATTAGAGAATTTTTCTGTGGTTTTTGTCCGAGAGGGGGTTTCCACGTAAAATTTTTGGTTTCTACTATTTATTTCTTATTTATGTTTTTGAATTTATTTTGAATATTAATTAATGCTCTGAAAATATTAATAAGTTACTACCTGATAATAAATATTGATTCACCCCCCTCTCAATATTTCTAAAAATTGGTATCATAGTAGGTTCCTTCACTAACAGTCTTACAATTGGAACGAGATGATGGAGTGGAATAAGCTATGAATTTTAGTACCTAATGGGAAAAACTATGCATTTTGGATTGGAAAGATGAAAGAATATCTTCAAGCACAAGGATTTGATGTTTGGAATGTTGTGTTGACTAAATACATAGAACCTACGACTCCTTATTCAGATGATAATGGCCAAAGGGTTTACGAAGACCATGGTAAAGCTAAAAATTCCCTCATGGTTGGTGTTCCTAATTCTATATATGTCAAAATAATGCACTGCAAATTAGTGAAAGAAATTTGGGACAAGCTTAAAAATACATATGAAGGACAAAAGAAGGTAAAGGAGGCCAAGCTCCAAAACCATCGAGGTCAATTTGAGTAGCTGAAAATGAATAAAGAGGAAAAAATTGCAACTTACTCTCTTCATGTTGATGAAATAGTGAATATTATAGAAGCATTGGGAGAACCAATGGAAATCAAGGTAGTTGTCTGAAAGATTCTAATATCTCTTCCAGAGAGATTTGATGCTAAATTCTTTGTGCTATAAGAAAGAGATGATTTGGAAAAGGTCAGCATGGACCAATTACAGGGAATACTTACAACATATGAAATGAGGAAAGAACAAGAAATTCCATCTAGCTAAGAAGCAGCATTCACGACATCCAAGAAGCCTAGGAAAAATAAACAAGACTCAAGATCAAGCTCCAGTTTCTATGAAGAGGAAGAAAACTCAAATGAATAAGTTTCTAACTTTGTGAGAAAGTTGAAAAGAGGAACAAGTAAGTTCAAAGGTAAACCTATATTAATATGTTTCAACTATGGTGAGAGTGGTCAATTTCTAGCAAAATGTCTTCATAAGAACTCTCATGATGAAGATGAAGCACTCAGGAAATGGAAGAAGGGTCAAATAAGATTCAACAAGAAAGGTAAAAGGAAAGGATTTAAGAAAATTTGTTTTCTCTAAAGAAGATACTTCGTCATCTGAAGAAGAAAGTGACAATAAAAAGAAAATGACATGAGAAGAATGTTATTTATGGCTAGGGACAACAAGAAGGAAGCTCCTAAAGAATACGAATGAGATAAAGAATAAATGAGCGATATCAAATTTGAAAATGAGATGGTCAGAGTTATAAAGGATCTTATGGTGTAAATAGGAAATGTCAAATATCTGGAAGCCGAATTAAAAGAAGTAAAATAAAATGATAGAAGCCTCAATAAGAAGAATGAAGCATTGAATGAAACCATAATCAACCTTAAAGTGAAATTATAAGAGGCCAAAAAAATTGAAGAATCACTGAGAAGAGAATTGGAATAAAGCAACAATGCAAGGGAATATCTGGAAGTAGAGATAATCTCTTTATCAAAGGAAAGACAAAGAATAAATGTTCAACAAAACTTTGCAAATAGCTCCAGAGCCTTGGATGAGCTCATCAGTAATTGAAGGTTTCATAATGATAGAATAAGATTGAGCTACAGGGAGACATTGACAAAAGGCTCAACCTCCTCCACGATAGAAAAGGGAGACAAACAAAAATCTTATGCAAAAATTACTAGAGAATCTATCAAGAAGGAAAGAGGTTTCCCAATAGAACAAAAGTTTTAAGATCAGTAAGAAGGTTCTTGGAGAGCATTTCGACAAATAAGGTCTCTTTCTCTTAGGTATCATACCTTCTTTCTTGGTGTCTATTATTCTTGTGGAAATTTTGGACATAAAGTTGCAAATTTCCAGGCCTATGATAAGAACAAAGGAAATTTTGGAAGGTCATTCATAAATTATTATCCCAGAAACTCTCACGAAGATTATAGGAAAAACTACAATAGGTTTTAATATTTAAGAAATGAAGTAGAATGTCACAAATACAACAACTTTAGATATTTGGCTAAAGATTGCAAGATAACAACCCCCCAAGGGAATGATAGAAAAATCAAAATTCTTAGGTATGGAGGAAGAAAAGTAAGAGATGCACACTTTCCCTAAAATCTCAAAGAAAGAAGAATGTGTGGTATGTGGACAATGGGTTCTCAACGCATATGAATAAATATAGAAATAAATTCATAACCCTAATAGAAGGAAAATATGGAATAATATATTTTGGAAATAACATATTTACAAACGTTATTGGAACAAGAACATTTAAGCTTGGAGGGAAAAATGCTTCAACAAAAGATGTTCTTCTTAATGAAAATATGAATCATAGTCTATTGGGTGTAATTCAAGTGTGACTAGGGACATATGATACTTTTTTACACAAAGAAATGTGAAATAAGAAGAGAGAAATCTGGCAAGTTGGTGGCTACTGCAACTAGGACTCGAAATGACATATACACTTTGGATGAGACTATTGACAAAGGTTATTTTTTGGAAAAAGAAGATTAAAGTTGGCTCTAACACAGATGGATGAGGCACATAAACTTTGAAAATATTTGCATAATCAATAAAAAGGAGGCTGTGGGAGAAATGTTGTTGATTTCAATACCAACCAATGCTACATGTAAACATTGCAAGCATGGAAAATAGACACAAGTTGAATTCAATACCAAAGAACATTCCATGTCCAAACCATTGGAACTTATACACAATGATCTATGTGGACCAATGAAGACTAAAGGACTTGATGATGAAAAATACTTCATGTTAATGATTTATGATTATACTAGGATGATAGTAGTTGGTTTTTTGAAGAAAAAGTCTGAAGCATTTGATATTTCAAAATATACAAGGAAATGGTTGAAAATGAAATTGAGTTGAAGATCAAATGTTTGAGATCAGATAATGGTGGAGAATTCACATCAAAATAATTTCAACACTTTTGTGAAGAAAATGGAATTAAAAGGAAGTACCAGTAGCTAGGACACCACAACAAAATGTAGTCGTCGAAAGGAAAAATAGAACAATAGAAGAAATGGCCAGGACAATGCTAAATGATTCAAAATTTGATAACAAATTTTGGATTAGGAAATTGATACAGTAGCATACATTTTGAATAGAGGATTACTTAGAAGAAATTTTGATAAGACATCATATGAACTACGGAGAGGAATACCAACAAATATCAAACAATTCTGAGTCTTTGGAAGCAGATCATACATTAAAAATGAATACTGGAGGATAGGAAAAATTGACTCTTGGGTAGATGAAGGAATTTTTCCCGGTTATTCATGCAAAAGGAAATCATATAGATGTTATAATCAGAAACTCAACTGAATAGTTGAAATCATCAATGTAACATTTGATGAAGCTCATGGACCAAATATTGAACCAGGAAACTCATATACAGGCGAACCAGAGACAAAAGAGACAAAACTAGAAAAAATCAAAGAGGAAGCCCCAGAGCAAGTGCAATCAAATGAAGAGACAATAGCTAACCAGGAAGAGATAAGAAATGAACAAAATGAACCTTATTAGGCTCCAAAGAAATGGTATCAAAAGAACCATCCTTTAGACCATATCATTTGGGACATTAATGAAGGCATAAGAACTAAATAAAGCTGCTAACTATACACACCATAGCAAGCACATCTTGCACTAATAGCCACATTTGAGCCAAGCAGTTTTGAAGAGGCTAGTCATGATGAACATTGGGTAGTAGCAATGAATGAGGAATTGAATTAGACTGATAAGAATGACACATGGGATTTGGTTCCGCGACCAAAGGAAAAAAATGTCAATGGACCAAAATGGGTTTTCAAAAACAACTTGAATGAGGATGGACATGTTACTAGGAACAAGGAAAGATTGGTCTACAAAGGATATACACAGGTTGAAGGAATGCATTTTGAAGAGAAATTTGAACTTGTTGCTAGGATGGAAGCCATTAGAATATTTTTTGTCTATGTGTGTTCAAGAAAGATCAAGGTGTATCATATGTATGTAAAATCAACCTTTCTGAATGGAGAATTAGAAGAAGAATTTCATATAGAAAAATCTAAGGGATTTCTACTCACTAATAAGAAGGATTATGTTTGCAAGTTGAAGAAGGCAATATATGCTCTCAAACAAGCTCCTAGAGCTTGGTATGCCCATCTTAAGAGGTAATTTCATAAACAAGGATTCAAGAGAGGAAATGTTGGTAGAAACCTTTATGTAAAGGTTGAACACAATAGCTTGACCATTATTGAAGTATATGTGGATGACATTAGTTTTGGTGGTGATGATGATAGATTAAGCAAGGAGTTTGCATTAGATATGTAGAATGAGTTTGAGATATCATTTCTTGTTGAACTCGCATTCTTCTTGGGACTTCAAATATCTCAGAAAGATAAGAGAATATTTATTTTTTAAAGCAAATATATCAAAGAAATGTTGAAAATGTTTCAGATGGAAGATTGCAAATCGGTTAGCACCCCAATGGTGATTGGTTACAATTTGAGTGTAGATGACATATCCAAGGAGGAAAATCAAAGAATGTATAAACCCATGATTGGCAGTCTATTATATGTAAAATATTTCATGCCAGATGTTATGAATACGGTTGGATAGGTAGCATGTTTCCAAGCAGCACCAAATGAATCTCATGTTGTTGCAATGGAGAAAATATTTTGATATCTCAAGGGAACAAAAATTTTTGGCTTATGGTATCCAAAAGGAAGTGAATTAACCATCACATCTTTTATAGATGAAAAATGGGTAGGCAACATTGATGATCGTAAAAGCACTAGTGGAGCAACTTTCTATCTAGGTGTTTGTCTTGTATCATGGTTGAGAAAGAAGCAGTTGCTAGTATCCTTATCCATAAAAGAATAATACAAATTAGTGGCAATTTTTTGTAATTAGGTCCTCTAGATGAAACAAGCATTTCAAGATTTTTAGGTGAATTTTGATGATCCCATTCTAATGTTTTGTGATAACACCAACGCCATTAACATCTCCAAGAATCTTTCCATGCATTCAAAATCAAAACACATATGTATCAAATATCACTTTGTCCGACAACAGGTTGCAGAGAGAAAGATCAAGGTGGAATATATTGGGACAAAAGAACAAATAACTAACATCTTCACCAAGCTATTAATGTGTGATACATTTGAGAATGTTCAACAAAAACTTGGGATTCTCCCAAGTTCACATTGAAATGATTTTTATTCAGCCAAGAAAACAAGGAGTAGAGGTATGTTACAAGTACACACAAAAAAGCATATTGTGAGGGGGAATCACTCTTTTCCATTAATGTCAAGGGGGCGAGAAATTAGGTCAAGAAGATTAGAGGCATGGATTCAGTGGGAGTAGTGAGTGCATGGGTGGAGTAAATGTGTTACCATCAATGATAAAGGGGGATATTGTTGATATGTGGTTGTCATTGTTTTCAACCTAAGTAGCACCACGGGATTGCCTGTTTTTGTTGACCAATATGACATGGAAAATCATTTTTTTTAGTCAAGGTCATTCTTGTTGGATTCTCCTCATCCATCCAATTATGGTGGTATGTGGTGCACCATGAGAGGCCTCAAATTTTGAGAGTTATGTTTTTTTAAAGATAAAGAACCCATCTTGTGGGAAAATACCCCATAGGGAGATGATGTCGCAACCTTTCATTGCCTAGAATATCATTCACATCAAGGGATTTGGGCCTTCCTCAAATTTTAAGGATTTACTTATTTCTTGAAGGGATTTAAATATTATTTTATATCTTTAATGGATCTTGGCTTCAAATAAAAAACATAACCTAACTTCAAAAGGGCTGTGGCCTCATCTTTTGGGCTTCTTTTTAAATAAAATTAAAACTTTCAAATGGATTATGCTCCTAAAGTCACTCCAATGGCTCTCCTTTGGAATCCCTATTCTATCCTTGAGAAAACTATTTAAAGTGCTTATTTATCCCTCCTTAAGTATGATTTGAATGAAGATCTTTGTTGATGAAGCACTTAAATTGAACTCAACCTTGTGGAGAAAAGATTCATGTGATAAGAGGCTAAGATTATTTTGGTTTCGTTTGTTTTGGGATTCACTTAGGCAACTTCCTTGAAAGAGGAAGACTGAATGTTCTATGGATAACTCTCTCAAATTCATCCCTCATTAGGGCATCAAAATTTTGTGAAGAAACTTCATTATTTCTATGAATTGGTTACCTCAAATTATTTGCGGATCCTTGATGATTGTTAAAGTATGATCTGTCCATAATGAAATCAAGTTTTGTAACCCTAATATCTGTGACATTTTTCCCATTCTTAAAGTCTATTATCTAAAGTTTGAAAGCCAATGAAAGGTTTCATTTTTGGTATTTTTTCTTTGTAATAGTGAATTATTTGGTTGAAACATGACTTGATAAGGGACTAGCTGTTGGCACAAATTATAAGAAGGGTTATGTTTGTTTGCTTAAGCAGGGAACTACAATACTAAACTCTGTTTCAGCTTAACGTGAAATCTTGTATCCTTGCGACCTTGATTCTCATAGCCTTGAATCCTCAATAATAATCTGTATACCCTAACTATTAGGGATTTATGATCATCAAGGGTTAATCTCTAAAGCAAGAGCATGTGAAAAGTTTGGAATTCTATTAGGCCTTCACTCAATGACATTCTTTTGATATCCAAATAAAATATCAATACTCATGTGAAGTTCAGATAAGCTTGAGACATCTTCATCCTTTTATATCTATTGAAGAATAGCAGCTTGTGCATCACTATTGAGGTCTCAGCCTTAATTTTCTCGACCGATGATTTTTGTTGGGCTATGTTATATTCTTTCCCTGACTAGTGGGGGGTTCATAGGGGGGGCTGCAGCTCCCCTATCAAGGGGTATGTAGGGGTCTCCCCTGCATGGGGTCTAGAGGGCAATGCCCCGGGAAAACAAAAATCATACCCTATATTACCTACGGTTTTGTGCATGGATTTCACACATGGTTTTGGGTGTGATGGTTTTCATTCCATGGTATTTATGTAGATATGGTTAAGGGAATTATGGTTATGTTCTAATCCAAGGTTTATGGATGCTTCAACATGTTTATATATGTATTGTAACATTGAAAGGAACATAATGAAAAATCAATCTGGTAGTCCTAGTTTTGGGATCCAGGAGAGAATCTCTGTGTATATTTGTTTTATGTGTTATTCTCTTGCCATTGTTTATTTCATATTTTTAGAATTCGTATGCAGGCAATTTCTATACAAGGTTAAGGCCTACAATTTTAGAGCAGCCACAACAAAAAATTAATTGAAGATTCACATCCAAGCTCAATTTCTATGGTTGGATATATGTAGTTATCTTCAACGTTGTTTTTAAAGGATATGCATATACATACTTATATAAGTACCTGCCAAAGAATTAAACCAACTTAAAGTTGACTTTATGCTCATTGAAGTAGGAGTTCAACCTAGACTCACAACAGTGATAATATGATTAGGAGCTTCACATGGTAGTTGGTGCATTTGATGTCACCTAACGAGGTATGTTTTGCAACATTTGATCATTTTAATCACAATATAATTCAAAGAGCATTGAATCTGGTTAGTTGAAGATTTCATTATTACTTGGTAAGTAACCATAATGCTCGGAGTCATCTCTACAAGTTGCAAGTGGTACTCATATGCAAAAATTTGAAGTTGTATAGTTGGAAGCAAACTCGTCACAAGTAACACATGTATCCTATATATTAAAGAATTATTGTCAAGTATTAAAAGTTTTCTAAGGGTCTCTAAAGTGGCATATTGTGCAAGAAAAGGAATCTCGCTATGCCATCTTCATTTAGAATCACAATAAGAATTTGTAAGATTTATTTTCACACTTTTAGTCTTGCTTATAAGTACAAAGGTTTTGTACAATAGTTATAATATCATCATCAATAGTTTCAGCTTTATAAACTCCATTATCTTATAGTTGTCTCATCATTCTCAAAATTGATCTAGATAAAGGTATACTTGTTTGTTGGCATTATTTTGTGGCAATAGTCTGGAAGGAAGGGTAACTTGTTTCATGTCCTATAGTAAGGGTTTTGTAGTAGGTTGATTATAAGGGTTGTCATTGTTACTCATTATAAATGGGCCATTTTCCCTGGTATAGGAGCCCAGTATAATTGTAGCAGCCTGCCCTTGGTATGGGAGCCTACATTTGTTTGTCAAAATTTATTATCATTTCAGGCTAGTTGGGTGGTGCTAGGCAAGTGGATGAATTCACCTTTAGGTTGTATTCTAAAAACACTTTAGGGTGGTAGGGTAGTGCTAGGGCAAGTTGGATCTTGCTAAGGGTGTCGAAGCTTACTAGGGTGTAAGGTGGTAGATTCAACCCAGGATGGAGCAGTGGAAATTTGAGGAGGGAAAGTGTGAGAATAGTTTAGATGGGTGATTTGGTAGGTTAAGATGGAAAAATATTCCCCAAGAAGGATCTTATAAACCTATATAATAAAAAGGATCGTCACTACTAATTAAGGGTTTTAAAATTTGTTCCCAATTCAGTTCAGGTCCTAATGCTTTACTAATCTTTTATTTTGTTCTATCTAAGTTCTTTGTCCAAGCATACTTTGGTTTATTTTTTACATTCTAATTCTAATGAGCAATGATGTGATGATCTATAAGATGATATGTAGAGTAAACATTGTATGGATATAAATTTTATGGTGTTGGCTAAAGGTATAATTCAAATATATCTTTTCCAAGTCCTGATATCTGACTCGGGTGTTTATGTATGCTGATTAATATAAATTTAAGAGCTTATTAGAATTTTTTTCTTAAATATATGGTTGTAATGTGTAATATTGTGTTTAACAGTGAATGCCATGGATGGAATTCAAGTATGCAAGGATCTTTGTGCTACTATAGTTATTTTAGTTGTTGTGTGTAATTACACAATGTATAAAGAATGGAAACATTTTTTTTATTTCTTTTAGAATTTATATTGTGCATATATGTTAAGGTATTGTTGGAGAATGGTATTTTCATATAATTTGTAGGATATGCACAACTAATATTTTATAAAGAATCTCTAAATATTAAAATGTGCATGGTAAATTGTGTGAGCATATATGTTTAATCCATGGGGATATCTATGTCACACTATAAATGTGATAGTCTGGGTTGGGTCCTTGTAAGTTGAGATAGCCTCATATTCCTCTAACTCCTTACACAACCTACATAGGTTCAACATTCCCATTGTATGCCTTAGGTGATGCCTCACCTACTTACAGGTGTTGCCAATGATGGTATCCTTGGGGATTTTTTGGCAAACTCTTGAACCCTTACTGCATCAACAAATGGTTCAATGTTGGGACCTAAAGGCTTGTAGTGAAAAATGGGATGTGGAGGCCTACCCAAGAGGAGATTGAACAATACTTCAACTGGAAGAGATAGCGGGATTTCTTCAGAGAACCATAGGGTAGATACCTAGAACATTGACTACCTATATTAAAATGTTTTTTTGTGAAAACATAATAATTTCATTACAACCTAGTACAATGACCAGATATAGCCTTGTTTGGCATGGGGAATCAAGGTGTTGATCCAGTGATGGATTGGCATAGAGAGAAAGACAAGGGGTGCAAACAATGATGAACATCAACAAAAGTGTGTGGTGAGTGACTTGAAGGACTATGGGGGGAAGTAAGAGGAGATGTCAAGAAAGAGGATAGTGTTAGGGAATTCAGTTGATTCAATGGTCAAGGATGAATTGTAGAAGGAGAAGAGATCTCCCAAGAGGTGGATAATTACCACAATCATAGCTAGTCTAGGAACAAAGGAGGCTAACCCATCATCACCAAGAGTGGGTGAGGTGAGTAGCATTAGTGGATTCCTTTGTAGTGGAACCAAATATGTTCATAGTCTAAACACAGGGAAAAGGAATGCAACATAACTAATATCCAACTAAGGATAACAAGGAGGCATGTCATAAAGAATCAGAGCATACAAACTGGAGAAATTTTGGGTCATCATGAGGATGGAGAAGAAGAGAAAGTAGAGAGGGGTGAAAAGGAGGAGTTCTTAAACTAGGAGTTGAGCATAGTTCCAAGGAGAGGGACTTCTACCTAGAGTTGAGGAGAAAGACACCATGGCGGAGAAGAAGAAGGGAGAGTGTGACATCCAAGTATTAGAGGGGAAGGGATAGAAGAAGAACTCAACAAAAAGGATATGTTGCATGACGTTGTCTTAGTGATAGTCATCCCATGGATCGAACCAATGACTCCGTGTGCACCATCCAAACCAAAGGTAAATTCTTACTTCTTTATTAATTTTTCTTGATTGGGACAATGTAATTACTTAGACAGTGACAATAGTAGGGAGGAAGAGAGACAAGTTAAAGGAGGAAACATAGGTATAGGTATATGTGTAGGAGAATTTGAGGGCACATAGGGGAGAGAAAAAATACAGGTTACTCCAACCGCAACAAGGACCATGAACATTGAATAGGAAAACACTAGAAGGCTTTCCATGGTAGGTGTCATTACAACATTGAGATTGCCAGTATTTCACAAGATCATGACTGAAGACCCAAAACAATATTGGTTTGTATGCAAATACATGTGGACTATGAAGCAAATTCCAAATGAAGGAAAGAAAATTGTGCAACTAGAGGCTACCTTTCAAGACCACACACTTTTATGGTACATGAATTTTAAATCCATCACACCCCTAGAATAGCCTTACACTTTGTTAGACATCAAACAAGCATTACTGTAATAATTCCAAAAACCCAATTCACATTCCCAATGTTTAAGTAAGATTAAAGAGATTAAGTAAGACATTAATGAATCAATGTGCAACTACAACTAAAGGTTGAAAATTTTGATAGATAAATTGAAATTCTAGATTATCAGCTGGCATCATCAAGGGTGGTTCATTGTAGGGTTGTTTCCACATATCCATATTCCACTAACATAACAAAAAATGACTTTGTAGCTAGAGGGGCTAGAGATCACAATGCAACTAGAAGCTACATCAATGAGTGGAGAGAACAATTTTGGGATGACCCAAGTATAGTTGTAGTTGGTTTCTTTAAGGTTACAACTGTAAGACCTCACCAAGAGCAAGGAGAAATTATAGGAGGTTTGGTGTACAATTTGTACGAGGGAGGAACATCACCAACATGAGTTCCTAAATGAAATAGAATATGTTTCTATAGGGGAAACAAATCCATTGGCCCAGGGCAAGGCCCTCTAGTTTGAGATTTGAAGAATCTAAGGGAACTCACATGTAAAGTACCAAATGTTGTATAAGTTCCAGAGCTCGATTAGGTCTCTTTTCTATGACATTTGCACATCATTTTGGCATCCTTTGAATACACTCTTACCACACATTGGACCTAATTTGAAAGAAAGTCTCAGATACCTATCATGTACAAGAGGCAGAGGGAGGTGATGAGGCCACATAACAATATCATGGATAATACTATCCTACATCAATGCAATGACAGGGACCTCTAGATTGAGAACATTTTAAGTGAGAAAGAGGATTGATAATCTACTTCAATTGTGGTCAGCCACGACATCTAGAAATGGGTTGTCTAAATCCATATATGACATATGCATATTGTAGAGCACATGAACATGCCACAGAGGATTTCTCGTTATTAGTGAAAAAGCGGTAGAAGAAGAGAGGGGCAAATGTGCAAATGGTTATCATTGAGCCTCAACAACACCATCCACAAGTTTTTGCAATGACTAGAGGGGGATAAGAATAAGCATGGATGTGATGAAACCTCTAGATCAAACTCATAATTGGGTGTGGAAGGTTATCAAAACTCCTCCAAGGTTTGACCCACCCAACGAGAAGTAGATGTATAAGGAGGCAAGAAGGAACTTTTTAGTTGCAAAGTGGGGAGATTCAAGCTTAGTGTGACAACTATAATGGCCACTAGTATATGATGCATCGTTGATCTTCAATGAAGCACTGCATGAGGTAATGCCAAGGGAGGTAAGCCCTATTAATATTTTTTTAAGAAGTTGACCCCAAGGATATGAAAGGTGTTTATGTTATTCCATGCTCTTGTGGGACCGCCTATGCTGGTGAAATTGGGTGCTCTTTTAATAAGAGAATTCATGAGCACGTAGTTGACATCAAGCATGGGAGGACCCATTCTTTAGCTTTGGAAAAACAATCGGAGAATACTAAGCATCATATATGCATTGAGGAGGCCTGGGTCATTGCTAGGATTGCTCCTTTTCATCACCGGAAGTTTAGGGAGGTCATTGAAATTAAAAGGAGGCTGAATAATCTTAACAGGGATGATGGATGGAAAATCAACAGATGTTGGATCCCAACCCTTTCCTCTTAGAAACCACCCCCACGCCCCTCCCCCTCCCCCTCCCCCGCTTTTTCCTTTCTTTTTGTTGTTTTCCTTTCCAGTTTTGATTTTATTCCCTTGTCTCATGAATTGTTTGAATTTCCGCTGTGTTTCCTTTTCTATTTATTTGTTTTTTTCCTTTTTTGTTATTTATTTAGTATTTATTGTCGTTATTGATTCATTATTAATTTTAATAACACTATTATTTATTTATTTTTAATTCTAATTTATCTCATAATATTCCTAAAATAGTATTAATATAATTATATAATTATATAATTATATATATATATATATATATATATTAGTTTTAAAAATGAAAAGAAGAGAATAATTTCCCTTAATAAATATGTATGGGGTTTAATTTCTTCATTTAAATACATAAAATTTAACTAATATATATTTTTGAATTAATTTTTATTTAATTAAACATAGTATTTTTAATTATTTATAACCATACATATTTAGTTATATATATAAATATAATTATAATATAAATAAAATCTAGCTTCTTTTATATATATATATATAATTTTATTTAATTAAACGTATTTAGTATGTATATTTAGTTATATATATTTATAATATAAATAAAATTTAGCTAATATATATTTATATATATATATAAATATAAATATAAAGTTTAACTAATATATATATTTTAAGTTTTTCATTAGTTTTTATTTAGTATTATAATAAATAAGTTTACATGTAAATAGTTAAAATATTTTTAGTTAATTATAAGCATATATATTTAGTTATTTATATATTTAAATAAATAAATAGATAAATCTAAAAAACAAATTAATTAATTAAATAATTAGTTAATAAAAAATTTCCGAAATGCTGGTCTAGGCAATTGTAGCTGAAGTTTAGTGAAATGTAGTCATTTTTTTGGTCAAAAGTAGTCATTTCTTTCTAGCAATATGAATAGTTGGTCTCTATTTAACTTGTTATTGTGATCTGATTCTTCATCTTGTCATAATGATGAACCACACTTGTCGGTTTGGAATGCGTCGACAAATAAATTTTGATAAGATTATCAATGAAAACATGTCTCAAAAACTTGATATAAATCATAAAAACCTTAATTGAATAAGTTTAATTTAATCCATGAGAGACTGTGCAGGATGATCAATCACTATATGCAAGAAAATGATAAGCATTGTGAGTAAAATAGGCCGAGAGTTTATTTCTTACAAGTCCCTCCAAATAGAGTAAAGAAAGTTTTGAGCAAAAGGCCTGCCAACAAAGAATTCAGATTCAGTGCCTAGATAGTTGAATACGACATGGATAATACCATTTTTTATTTGAGTTTTGATGTTAATATCTTGCCATAGAAGACCGGGGAATTGGTGGGAGAGCATAAGCTAGTATGGTTACCGAGATAATTGTTTCCTTCCAATCAATATCAGATACTCCCAATTTGTCGGTTAGTAAATGTAGAGGTGACTATTGACGAAGTAAAGAGTATGGAAGACTTTGAAGTTATTGAAACCGTGGATGACAGACCCTTACCTAGACTTACTTGGAATTGATTGGGAATTCAATAACTAGGCTATCATCAATTTGAAAAATAAGAAAATGATTTTTAAAATATGGGACTTACGAGTCATCGTGCCATTAGACCCTAAGAGCGGAACCACTATGTCGAACCAATGAGAGAGGATCTTGACGTAGTTAACCTCAATGGTTTATGACATTACATCTTGGCATGATGACTACGTCAACCCAACCACTGATGGTGCATTGAGCTAGTGAAACATTAACTCATGTTCATCATACTCTGAGGCATTGGAGAACTGGCAGCAACACCTCCGTGAGGTTTTTTCCAGAACATGTGCTCGAATTACGACGTCTATGAGGTTAACACATGTAATTAATTTTGTCAAAGAGTATGAAAGATAGGTTTCATACCATATAATGTTTTCCGCACTCTGACATTTCTCTTAACTCTACTCTCACACATTAGTGAACAATGCGTAATGTGCACACAGAGGCGTGGCAATAATGCAGGCGCCTGCTACAAATTAGGTTCGAGTCAGATGTCGGGGAGTACGCAGAACGATACATAGGCGAAGAGTCCTCAACTGCTCATTTGGAGAAGTATATTATAGAATGGAAGGATTAATGTATTATGTAGGTGGTGTGTGTGCACTAGTTTTTGCACATGTTGGATGTCATACCCAAAAATTGGAGTTGCGACGAGGCACAATAAATTAGGAAAAGATGGCAGAAAGGATCCATTAGTTTAAGTTAACTTTTAAATTTGAAATAAAGGATCCATCATTCGGCAAGGCTCTACGTTGTATTAAATAAAATGTCTTCATACTGGATCCATAGCCCACATTAAGGGGATTTCCACTCTCTGCATTTCACCAGAACTATCAAAACTACTAGGAAGTTGGCATGGTGATATGAGGCGGTCGAAGAAGTTGACGATGATGAAGATACTCAAGATATCAATATTATGGAGTCTAAGGGGCAAAGATAGGTAAATAGACGAGACTTATACTACTTTATGCTAGATTATACCAGCCTATTAACATGCGCAAAGTAAATATTGACACTAAGGATTACCTCAAGTTCGCAGTAATTAGGGATTACTAGGATGAAGTCATTGTGGAAAAGATATCTGATCTATTATGCAAGTAACAATATTTATTCCCCAACACTTTTGCAAAGATGAAAGGGATAGTGACCAAGCTGGGGGAGATGAGAAAGTAAGAGAGAATCCCAACAGGTTTCTAAAATCAAGTATCATTGAGATTCTTAAAGAGTTGAAGTGGATCAGTCACATTGTGTTGTTGAAAAAGATAGGAAATTTTTGAATATGTGTTTATTTAAGCATGTTGAATGATGTCTTTTTCCATGATCCATTTTCCACCCCATTTACAGATGAGGTCTTGGAGAACATTGGAGGGAAATAAGTGTATTCATTTATAGATAGGTTCTCAGGATATCAACAAATCATAATTGCCAACAAGGAATGACACAAGACCATGTTTATGATAAAGTGGGGCTTATTTCAGCACACTTTCTTGCCATTGAGGTTAAATAATGCACCTGTAGTATTTTCCCATGTGGCGATGGCAGTGTTTAAAGAGTTCATTCATAAGTTTTTATAGGTTTACCTCAAAGACTAGACTTTGTACAACCTTTTACAGAAGCATATCGAGGCTCTATGGCTTATGCTAGTTCAGTGCAGTTAGATCGAGATCTTCCTCAATCTAAAAAAGTGTATTTTCTATTAGTAAATTGGGATTCTTCTCCAGCATGTAATTTGTAGTCAATGACTACTATTTTCTCAAATAAAGATTGCAGTGATAGTGAACCTACCCCCTTCTATATTAATGCAATAGGTGTGCGTGACACTAGGGCATATAGGTATTAAAGGAATTTCATGCATGGATATGCATGGATCATTGGGTTCTTGGAGAGGTTGCTAAAGAAGGATGTCAAGTTTGAGTGGATTGAGGAGTGTCCATGGGTGCTAGATACACTAAAAGAGAAATTGGTATCAACATTGATCTTAGTATTCCCAAACTAGAGAAGGGAATTCCATGTTCATTTTGATTCCTTAGCAATAGCACTAGGAATAGTATTGGCACAACCAATGGAAGTGGACGTAGACCATCCTATTGCATTAGGGAAAATTTAGGGGAGAAATTTCACTAATTGGCTATTTTTGGAACATTTTCTGGAACAACTATTCAACCGTTTAGTTAAACATTGCCTAGTTTTTACGTATATCTTATTAAATGGATAATTTTCACAAAAACAAATTCCAATTTTAATAGTAAACTACATGTGTTTTTTGAATATTCACCATCATTCTATAAGTATGACTTTTCAAACTAGAATAATTGTATATAATACTATAAATAGGCATAATATTTGAATCCTTAAAAAATACCCTATATTGCATTTTCCAGTAGAAAGTTTTCTACAGAAAACTGAAACTATAACATTATGGAGCTTGAAGGTTTGACTGTCATGTATGCATTGCAAAAATTCAAGCGTTGTCTATTGTGTTCTTATTTTAATCTATATACAAACCATTATGCGCTAAGATACATCATCAACAAGCCAATGTTGGGGTAAGGATATATAGGTGGTTTTTATTTCAAGAGTATGATTTTGAATTTATTGTCAAGCCTCATAAGCTGAATGTAGACATAAATCACTTATCACATAATAAGTTATGATGAGTATAATTTTTTTGAAACCATTCAGTTTCTCACCATAGGAACAACACCAAATGAGTATATAGTGGTGCAAAAAAAGAAACTAGTTATCAAAGTTGCAAACTACCAGCTCCTTGTGGGGTTCTTATACAATTTAGTTCAGATGTAATACTCTAGCGATGTGTGCTAGAGAATGAGAGGTGCTCCATACTAATAAAGGCACACTAAGTTGTGGCTAGAAAACATTGTGCAGGGAAGGAAACTACACATAATGTTTTTTTGTGGGATTATGGTGGGAAACTATTCATAGGGACATAAAGGTATTATTTCATAGCTACAATGTATGTTAAAGGGTAGGCATGCCTTCATGGCGAGACATGATGCTACTCAAACCCTAGCTAAACTTGCAGCCATTCAAGAAATGGGTCATTGATTCATAGGGATAATTAATCCAATGACAAAGAGGAGTGGAGCATGGTACATCATTATCACAATGGATTACTTGACCAAGCGAGCTGAAGCAACATCAATAAATATTGTAGTGTATAGACTGCAACCAAGTTTTTTCTTGAGAATGTCGTTATGCACTTTGGATTCCTCAAGATCTTGATGAGTGATTAGGGGACCCATTTTTTGAATCGGATGATTAAGTTTGTCACAAAGGACTTCCAAATATATCAGTAGAAGAGTATGCCTTATCATCCACAAGTGAATGGTACTATGGAGGCCTTTAACAAAATATTAGAGACCACACTTACAAAAGTTTGCAATGTAAACAAAGATGACTAGGATTTGATAATTCCTACAATTTTCTAAGCATACTAGACCACGTCAAAGAAACTCACTAGGAAGACACCTTTTCAGCTATTCTATGGGAAAGAACCAATCACGCTGATGTAGTTTCTAGTAACAATTCTTTGCATCATCGTAGTAATGGGACTAGCATATTCTAGCACGATAAAGAAAATATTGGTGGAGCTATTACAGTTAGAGGAGGACCACTTTATAGCAAGGTTTCAACAAAATGTAGAAAAATCCAGGGTGAAGGAATGACATGATCATCACATCAAACAGAAGTAGTTCCATGCTAGCAACCCAATGTTGATGTACGATAAAAAGTTTTTAAAGCACCTTCAAAAATTCCAAATGAATTGGTTGGGACCTTTGATTTTTCATTGTGTCACAGGGCAGAGGTAGTTCAATTAGAATGATTAAACAATGAGCCCCTCAATGGACTTGTGAGACTCTACGACCTAAGGTTGATATGTTTATAGGCTTTAGAAAAAACACTTTATTTTGTGACAATATTTGTGGATGCAAGTAGAAGTAGTGCAGGTGAGACCACAAGGAATTAGTATGACACACCTAGCAAAGAAAATATTTCTTGTTGCACCAAACAGCTCACACATTGCGATCTGAACCACCTTGCAGTAGGAGACCGATATTCATAGAAGTGTATAGTAAACACAAAGGATTGGGAAAGTGGAATTTAGCTAGCAGTTGATATTGTGACAAAGGATTGCAAAGTCCAAAACTCAGTGGAGGTAGAAGTGTGTGCCACCCACATGGATTGGACACCATGTAGCTTGATGATGCAAGAGACAATAAAGCTAATTAAAGAAAAATATTATCCATATTGATAGGTATTTCATAAATGATGCTTAAATGACTTTCAACCTAACCCAAACCACAAAAAGCATTGTCACTCAGAGATTTATCATGTGTGGAGATCTTTGGAGTGATGGCAGGGTGTGGTCATGATCACCTAACTGTTAATGTAACTAGAAATCTTTGTCGGGCACATTATTTGTTAGTATTTATTTTGATTATGATTTCTTTTACACGCATTTTTCAAAAGCAAAGCCAATTCAAAGTAGAGATTCAAGCTAGCACATAGAGATGAGTGTGTTCCAAAACTTAATTTGTCAATTACAAAGCCCATTTCATTCCCAAAGGGATCTCATCATGGCATCCTCATCAGCACCAAAGAAGGCGAAGTCTAAGGCCACTAGTAGCATGCCCATTCTCCCAACTATGCCTAAGCGGAAGGTATTTGTCCCAAAAGTTTCCATCCTGAAGGCACTAAAATACAAATTGGCCACAAATCTTATTCTATATGAAGTTATTAAAGAAAGAGTGATGTCTGGTTTAGTGGATAAGTTGAAGTACAATGATCATAACATGAGGGACCTAAATAAATTCCCATAATTTTTGTAGGATCTATACACCCAAAAAATCAAACATTCGAGGCAACCATTAGTGGTTGAGTTGCAACAATGGGTAGCAGGGTTACAGAAATCCAAGATCCTCACTTCATCAAAAACCCTAATTTTGATCAAATCAATGAGGTAAATATTTGTGTCAAACTATTATTAAATTTTATACATGGAGGATTTTAATGGCTCAATGAGCCCATATAAATTGATACCAAATTGATTTCTAAGATAACAGGGCTTCCTACAGCTAGTGAGTGCAAAACCTCTGATTGATAGTAGGAACAAGAAAATTATGGCCAAGAAGGTGAAGGAGAAATTCAAGGTTGCAAATATCTAATATTGAGCAGGACAATGTGCACTTTCACCACCAAATTGATTCCTTGCAAGTTGCTACAAAAGTTTCATAAAGAATAATGTTGGGTGGTCACTACTGTTGTGAAATGTGTGGAGGAAATCAAGATGAAAAGGGAAACACTCCTATTGAATTAATTCACATGGTAATTCATATATGCGCAAGACAAGATCAAAGTATTCCATTATGTGTGGCTGCTAATTCTCATCACTCTTACCATGTCAGAATTTTGAAAATATATTACTCTTCCCTTACATAAACAAGCCTGATTTTGTCGCACCAAGGTTTGTCACATGTTGTAGCAGTTAGAACAGATATGACTAATGATACGGGCTTAAAATTTCACAATTTTGGCACCTAATGTTCTAGATCCATCAGTGGACATAAAGGAAACCAACAGGCCTCA
The DNA here is from genome assembly GCA_031772625.1 of Pinus tabuliformis. Lineage (NCBI taxonomy): Eukaryota > Viridiplantae > Streptophyta > Pinopsida > Pinales > Pinaceae > Pinus > Pinus tabuliformis. The sequence goes on along the minus strand of CM062813.1, from coordinate 528,783,596 downwards.
TCCACTAGAGACTTAGGTGAAACTATATCAACCCTCTACAACATCCTCAAATCCTTGCACTCTCACCTTGTCATTGGTCATGATTCACTTTACAGACACCGAAGTTTAGTATTGAGTGCAAGTTTTTCCATAGATATACTTGGTTATCTCCTAATTTCCCATGTCCATTATCAATTCTTTACAATATTCTATTTCCCATGTCAATTCTTAATTGTTTACAATATTCCATTTCCTAAGAAATATAGGTTAGAGCACAATCAATAGCTACAAACTTGGCCTATTTGACTACCAAGCACCAAGCATTATAGGAAGCTTAAATCCAAAATTAAGAGGCCAAACATTAGGCAAAGGCTAGGGAATAGATGCTTCAATGGGTTGTCGAAGATGTGTATAGAAAGATGCATGAGGTAGCCATATAGGTGAATGTCCCACCGAAGGAAAAATTATCTAAGATTAAACAAGTGGTTCATGGCCTAGAGATGAGGGTAGAATAACTTCAATTACAGATTAATCCAACAACCCCACTTGAGCAACTTAAATAAGATAAAAGGAGAAAACCACAATCAAGTATCTTGATAGTGTCTATGAGATAGAGAAGGAATGCACCCAACTGTATGAGTGAAGGATTGAGTTATGGAAAATATTGCAAGAATATTTATTTTTCCATAACACTCAAGAATCAAGTTTGAGTCTAAGATCATAATCACAAACACACTCAAATGCCAAAAACCTTCTACTTTACACAACGGAATAACAAATATTAGTGAATCAACTAGTACACAAGGCAATTTTTCAACCCATAACTTGATATATTAAAAAATTTAGTACAAAAATATTAGGGATCTTGTATCAATGATCTTGGTCCTTACAATCATCCTTGATACAAGACAAATAAGGTTTGGTATCAAAAACTATGATGACTAATCTTTCCCTAAAAAAGGTACACTTGGCTTGTTGATGGTGTGCATCCACAGTCCTTTCAATCCATATAACTTGAACAAATCTAGTCAATACTTTTCCTTCCCTTCTACTGATCACTGCAACTTCTTCCACTTCAAAAAACTTGCAGCTCTATCTCCTCAAACTTCCACTATCAACCCTCTTGTTGCTCCAAGAGTGATGGAAATTTGGCCCAAGCAAATCTACCCACTAGCTACTCTCCTACTCCACCAAGAGTGCCAACTCTTATGGTCTTCCAAACTAGCAAATTCTTGCTCTTTGCTTCTCCAAATAAGAAAAAAATTAGGGCTTAGAGGTTTCCCTCTTATCTTTGATTTAAACCATTGTAAATCACAGAACTAGGGCTCAAAACATCGACCCTCTTATCATTAATTCTTCACCCTTGGTATATATAAACTAGGGAAATATGTACAAACCACTTATTGTGACAAGTCTATCATATTTCCACAACAATTAGGGATACAGGTTAGCCACTAACAACCCTCCAAAACATTGTACATAGGCTGCTTCACTCTATTGTTCAAAACAACTCTAGGAAAGCCCTAACATGCCTACCAAATCATCAACACAAAATAAATTTATCATACCTCTTCAAGATGTAATTTGGTAGCCTTGATACTCATGGACTTGAGCATAAAATCTCTGAGATTTCAACCCTCTTTAGGGATATTTTTATAGATACACGAGAACCCTAAGCCTAGCCTCAAAACAAACCTCAAATACCAGGTGTAACTCTCACCTTCTAGCAACATAAATCCCTACGCTAATCCTCCAAGACATGTGGCATCCTTTCAATATTAGCCCAAGCCTTTCATCCCTACAAAACACATATAACATAGGTCTCAGCCTACCTTAAGAAATAGAACTGCATGTGTCCCTAACACAAAGAATTCACCTCAAACACTTACACAGATATCTGCCTTATAACTCGACTAGCATCATTCCTAACTCAACCCTATCCAAACATAATAAAATATGCCAACTCGTCCCTTTCTTCAACTTGGATTTCATCCTTTAGGTTTGGGTCGAGATCAAATATCTTTCTCTTTAAGGAGATGCACTCAGATGGATGATTGAATGACCTCACTTGCCTTCCTTTTTATAGATGTCTTAGTGGGCTTCTTGAAGCCACCAAGTGTCATCACATAACTCCAATCCAACCTAAACAAATATGTTTAAAACCCACAAAGCATAAGGAAAATAATATTTTCATCTAGTCAATGCCACCTCATTGATGCCTTTGCTGCCCCTTATCCCCTTAAGGGTGCCCCACCTTCCTTCAATGATCAAATAATCAAAATATCCACTTAGTTTTGTCTGCCAAATTTAGGTTGAAAACCCACTACTTGGGTACATGTGCCCACAAATCCCATGTGGGTAAAAATTCTCCCAAACCCTGTACCCGATGGTGTGGGAGTACCTCCCGAGCTACATAAATCAACAAAGAAACAAATGAAATGAAATATATTGGTTTGAATATATTTCATGTTGAATGGCATAATGCAACTATTCATAACAATATTCCCTCCTTACTGTTTGGTAAATTTAGTGTGTCCTAAATTGCTATTTAAAATGTCAATCCGAGAGTCGTAAACTGCTGAAGTGAAGTGCACTGTATATGCAAGATAACCGATTTCTTATTTCTTTGTCGTTTCTGAGTTTTGGTTTGTTTTTGGGTTTATCTTCTGTTGATTCCATAATGCGAGATGGCAAAATTGAAAGTCAAGTATGGATGGCAATGGTGACTTCTAAAATTATTTTCCAAACTTTAAAGTTCTCAAAAAGGTTTTAAAACTTGTTGTGATGAAATCAATTCCTAAGGGAAAATGAAAATGTACCAAAACAGTGAGCTAGTGACAATGAAGCCCAGTATCCTTGCTACTATATAAAAAGAGAAAAAAACTGAACTCAAAGCAATTCAAAGACTGTAAGCAAAGCAAACTAAATCACACTACTTCAACTCATATTCTGACCCCTCACCATTCGACTCGCTCTAGCTATAGGAGGTAATCATAAACAAATTGAGTAATCTGATATCTAAATTGCATGAAATGAAATTGCATAAAATGAAACTAAGATTAAACCACGCATTCATATTTCAATCCCTGAAAATGACATGAGTAATCTAATCACTAACTTGTAGAAATGTAACTAAATCATACTACATCAACTAATATTCTGATTCCTCATTATTTGAGTCGCTCTGGCTATAGGAGGTAATCATAAACAAATGGAGTAATATGAGATCTAAATTGCATGAAAGTAAATGAGCAAAATAGAACTGAAAGGAATGACAATGCTGGAATTAAAACTCAGAACATAAACCAGCAGAAGGACAAGATGATTTCATGTCATTAGCCATTAAAAACTATGTGAAATTGCTCGGGCTGTATACAAGAACCTGAAAGAAAAACATTGATCAGTTAACAATCATGAGAAAGCACAAAAGAAAATATGGACAGCAGTTAACATGAATATCAGAACAGTGTAATATATACAAGCAAACGATTATGGAAGCAATAACATAATGAAAGAAAGCAAGAAACTATACAGTAGTTACAGAGCCTTGGTGTACAGGGGCCCTCTGCAACCTCGGCCAATCAATACTCGGTCACGAATTGAACTTAAGAACGTTGTCTTCTCATATATTAAAATGCAGTCATAAGATAAAGATATAGCACGGCACAGTGGGCTTGTAAAAATAGTCAAGATTACATATAAAAATCTAACTATCAAGCGTATGATAATGCGTTATTTATAACTGAGGATGCTACAACTAATTCCTAAATTTTGCGCTGCCAAACAGACACGTGAATAACTACGTCCTGAGATCTAGCAGTATGGTAGCCGTGACAATTAAATCTAAGGAGTGGTGGTTGTTCGATTTGGTTCACGGATCGATCCACGGGTGTTAGCACACCTCTGGAGATTGAGGAACTTTCCACGCAAATATTCACGTGGTAAAAACAGAGTCGTGCCACCGCAAAACTCTTAGGTTGACCACTGCTTTGACTATCCTTGACCATGGTTGTTTGTGAGTGATTCGGCTGAACCAAGGGGACACGCTCCATGTACACATCATTTGCAGCTTGCCCATGTGTCCGGATTCTCCAGTAGACACCTGTAACATGGACTTCAACAAAATGGCTGCAGAAACTTGAGCTGGCTACGGAAAGTGACAAGTTTTCGCAGCTGATTGAACAAAAATCTAAATCAAACAGCAGTCACAAGACATAGCTAGGAAACCATTTTATAAGCTCTTTTTAAACTAATATGCAATGATTTGACAGCTTGGTGGGTCAAGTAAATGGAAAAGAAGGCTGAAAAGGTGTATAGGGAAGATGCAAGGTTGGGACTCAACATACCCCCACTGTGAAGGTGTTGCATGTCCTCATGCAACCAAAATTTTAGTCATTCCCCTTTAATCCATATGTTCTGAAGCCTCTGCTAGTACATCCAGTCGTCTTCTCTTCTTTCTTGGTGCTACCGCCATCCTGGGTTTCCTTATCAGACATCTAAATTTGAGATTGATTAATTCTTTGCTCAACTTTCTACACTTTTTCTTTAGTTTCTTGTTCTTCTTTTGCCATAGTCCTAAATGAAGCATAGTATTATCATGAATAATTTTGTCCACTTTGCTCTGCTCCTTAAGTGCTTTATTTTCTTGCTTAATATGCCTGTTTAGAACCTCTAATTCAAACACTTCTTGCTTTAAGGATTGAACTCGTGCATCTTGTGTCATGTGGGACAGAGTGGTTGATGTACTCGGGCCTGCAGTTGTCTTTTCTAAAGATTCGAGGTAATCATACACCTCCTGTTGACTTGGATCTATTTCGGGTGTTTTTCTTGGACTGACTTCAAAGTCTTGTTGAGGAGGAGGACTGCTTTCTAGCTCTGGCCAAGAAGGGCTTTCACCAACATGTGGAGGACTAGTTTCAATACTTGGCTGAGGACGAGGTGGACTATGGCCAACTGGAGGTTTCTCGGGTGTTTCCCCACCCAAGTCGATGAAGTGGGGTCCTTTTACTTGTGCTTTCCTCTCCCTTCCTTTAAGCCCGATGCTTCTTCTTAAATAATGTGGGCTAGTACTCCCTTCTTCTATGCTCTGTTTCCCTTTTTCCTTCTTCTTTGTTGTAGCAGCTTGTTTTTGAAGATGCACTAGTCTCTCAGACAATGTTTGATAGTCTTCCTCTATAGATGGCTCAGGTGATTGGTAGACTTCTTCTATGTTTCTTTTGCCTTTCAATTTTCTCTGTTTCCTGTCCTTAGTTCTTTTCTCCTTTTCTTTTTGACCAACTTCTTGAGTTTTGGTAATAGGAGAGTCTTGGACTATGGCACTCTTTTCTTTTCTCCTACTCCTTCTCGGTGTCTTTGGTGTACTACTTTCAGGTGCCTCAGATGGCTCTTGAAAGTAATTTCTTACTAAGAACCTTTCTCAGGTATCTTTGTTTTTCTTCAGTTGGTCTTCAATGAGAATCCTTACAAGTCCATGATGATATAAATGAGGTTCTATATTTCCTATGTTCTTTTGGACTGTGGTACTCATATTTTTCAAACTCAACAGTAAGAAATAAGGAAAATTAAGAGTTTGACTCTCTAAGAAGTTCATCAATAGCCTAGCATGATACATGTACATTTCTCCAAAGCGTCCTTCACAAGTGATAAACTTTTGGATGATTAACAGTAAGTTGGCCCATTCTTCTTTCAATGCATGAACAGGAATTCCTTTTGTAAATACAGTAACGTCCATACCTGGGTTATGTAACACGATTCTCCATGCCTGCTCATCCACACTTTTGTTTTTAAACCAATGCTCACCTTCCTGGGGCAAGTCTGTGACAGCTGCTACTGAGGCTTCAGTGACTATGAGCTTTAAGTCTCCAATTTCCACCATCTGGCCGTCGAAAGACCGTGCAAAGGCTTTCGTTACCTCCTTGTTATGGCCCTTAAATTTTTGAATGAAGCATAGCCATTTTGCTTTCTTCAACAAATCTTTTACTTGGGGGTAACCTTCTAAATATTTAGGTCCTTCCAGTTCTGCCCTTAGTAATCGTCCCATCCTTTCCTATGTTTTGAAATTCAACTGAAAATTCAATTGCGTGTGAGGGTTTAGCAAAGGTAAGGTGGCTTGGTTGCAGGGTTTATGGCAAAAATACAGTGGTTGCAATTGGAGGATAACAGGTAACGGGAGTGTTCCGGAACTGCAAGCAGAAACAAAGGATGAGCAACCGAGGTGAGTTCACAAAATGAAGTGCAGACGTATGTGAAGAAGATGGTTTTAACATAATGGTAAGGAAATGGAGTGAAGTCGGGATTTTGAATTGAACGACTGCGTACAAAATGTTACACGTTTAATGAATGGCTGCGGAAAATGCGGTGGAGAGGAGCCGTAATGAAATAGGTCACATCTCATGATTACAAGTGGGGTATGAAAGTGCAGTCGACTATGAGTTAAACCCGAAAATCAATCATGAGACCGTTAAGGAATAAATGCATGGTTTGTGGAATAATGTCGTGGGATGGTAATGGGTAATGGAGCTATCGTGATAATCATTGCACATAGTAGAGCTTTTATGGTTTGACAACTATGCAAAATTGTGCCTTTAATTGCTATTTGAAAGAAATTTTTGCTCATACCTTTGGAATCCTTGTCATTTGTTGTCCATTAGCCTTTAATCAACTGCTCTTTATTGATGTCTGGAGATGCTCCATGTCTTCATAGCATATGCTTAGTCACACCTGAATTTTTATGATTATTGCACTAACATTTTCACTGTAAATTTGAAAAACAGAGTGGTGGCTGCGGAAACTGCTTCTGGCTGTGGAAACTGCTTCCAGCTACGAAAACTGACACAACACCCACTTGGTTGAAGATAGTTAGATAATAACTAACTGAGTGTAAATGGTCCTGAAAGAGACATTTATTGATGAAATGGAATGAAATGAATGAAATGGAGTGAGATGAAGCGGAGTGAAGTGAAATGAAAATGAAATGGAGATGGAGTGGAATGGAAAATGAAGGTGAGTGAAAATGAAAAAGAAGGGGAGAATTTTTATTTTTTTTTGGAAAACATAGAGTGTCAGGTGTCCCTGATTTTCACTCTACATTTTCTGTATAAGACCGCCAATCAGTGATTGGTTTTCAAGCTTATACAATTTTTTATTTTTATTTTTGAACTGAAAGAAACAAAGGTTAGGCTGGTGAGGAAGAAGGATTCTTCTTCACCAGCCTTATTGCAGAATTCTCTTGAAACATTTTGACAAATTCCTCTTTTGAGAGTGGCTTATAATAAATTTTCACTCTGTGGCCATTCACAATAAGCGGAGTTTGAAATTCATCAATGGTCTTGATTCTTACCGCTCCATTGCTAAAGACTTTGTCAATCTCATATGGCCCAAGCCAATGTGTCTGAAATTTACCTTTGAAGTCTTTAAACTTGGAATCAAACAGTAGTGCCCAAGCTCCCTCTTGAAACTTTTTCTCTTTGATGTATCTTTCATGCCACTTAGCTCTTTGATGTTGAACTAGATCAGTTCTTAAAATTGCTTCTTGTCTGATCTCATCTAGCTCATTCAGCTGCTCCATTCTATGCTTTTGGGCTTCTGATAGATTCATCCCCAACTGAACTGCCATATTGAAAGTCTTGACTTGAAACTCAATGGGGAGCAGGACTTCTTTCCCATAAACGAGTTCATAGGGAGAATGTCATGTTGTATTCCTCCATGTAGTTCTGTAGGCCCACAAGGCTTCAGGAAGCCTTTCTGCCCAATCTCTTCTGTGTAGATGAACAGTTTTGGTGATGATGCTTTCAATAACCTTGTTTGTAGACTCCACTTGACCATTTGCTTGTGGATGGTAAGGAGTAGATTTTTTGTGCTTGATTTTGTATTCTTCCATCAGCTTCTCCATCATGTTGGATGTAAATTGGCTTCCCTGATCTATCATAAAGTCTCTTGGGACACCAAAACGAGTAAAAATATCCTCATAAAGAAAATTAACAACTGAATTTTCAGTAGCAAAAAGTAATGCTTTGGCTTCTACCCATTTAGTGACATAATCAGTGCATACCAATATATACTTCTTCTATTTAGATGGTGGATTAATGGGTCCAATGAAATATAAAGCCCATTTTTCAAAGGGTTCGATGAAATATAAACCCCTGAAATATGATGTCCCAAAACAATACCTTCAGTAAACATCATAAAGCATTTTTCATGACTCAATGAAAGGTTTGTTTCTTTACATCTTATAAGGACTTTTTCCAAATTCTCTAATGCCTCTTCAAATGAATCACCATAAACTGTAAAATCATCCATATAGACCTCTACATAATCATGGATTAGATCAGAAAAGATTCCTAGTACTGCCCTTTGAAATGTTGCGGGTGCATTACATAATCCAAAAGGAAGCACTTGGTAGGCAAAAGTTCCCCATGGACAGGTAAATGTGGTCTTATCTTGATCTTCAGGTGCTACCTGAATCTGATTCCATCCAAAAATGAAAAGTACTTTTTGCCTGCTAGAGTATCTAATCCCTGATCGATAAAGGGTAAAGGAAAGTGATCCTTCAAATTTGCTTTGTTCAATTCCCTGTAATCAATGCATACCCTCCATTTACCATTCTTTTTAGGTACTATAACCAAAGGAGAAACCCATCGGCTATCTAAAATTGGATAAATGAAGTTTACATTGAGTAGTTTTTAGAGCTCTTCTTTCACTATCTCCCTAAGGTTTGGATTCATCCTTCTCCGAGGTTGTCTGATTGGTCTATTGTTTTCCTCAATGTAGATGTGATGAATGCAAGTCTTAGGGTCAATACCTTTCATATCAGTATACTCCCATGCAAATGCAGTAGAATGTTTTTGCAAGATTTTGGTTAGCTCTCCTTGTTGTGATTTTTCCAAGTTTTTGTTGATATTCAATGTTTTACCTGGAAAGATATCAATGGCGGAACTACCAAACTCTTCCATAGAGTAAAGATACATTTGTCTAGATGATAGATACTCAATGTTAGAATCTAACTGAAATTGTGTGTGGTCATATTCTGAAGATGTTTCAAATTTTTCTAATGTGTTCAGAATTTGACTATCTTCACTGATTTCAGAAATGGTAAAGACAGGTTGTATAGTATCCTCATCATTAACCCATTCATTATCCCCTACTTCTGTAATTGCTTTTGCTGGAGGATACAGATTGAATTTATTTATCGAAATACCATCAGAAATATACATATCCCCAGATCTACAACTGATAAAAGCATCAGCTGTGGCTAGCCAAGGTCTTCCTAAAATGAGTGGGTACCCCCCTAGATTACTCTTGGGAGTTAAAATCATGAAATCTACTGGATATTCCCAAGAATCTAAGGAGACCGAAATGTCTTCTAATACACCATCTGGTTTGATAATTGATTGATCTGCAAGTTGCAGTAAAGTAGGTGTAAAAAGAAGATTAGGAAGTTTTAGTTGTTCCATAGTCTGTCTACTCATAATGTTGATAGCAGCCCCTAAATCAATCAAAGTATTTGGAATTTCTACCCCATTGATATGTGTTTTGACAATTGGACTACTGGGATCTACATACTTCTGCTTGGTAATTTTTCCCATCATGATATCTGTAATTTTTCCTACCAGGTGGATTCTTCTTGTATCTCTTGGTTTCCTTCCTGGTCTTTTGAGACTCAATTCCTTTATTGTTTTTGCTAGAATAGGAATCTCTCTAATGGATTGTAACAAGGAAATCTTGATAAAGACATTCTTTAATTCATCTAGAAAATCATAATCAGGCAACAAGATTTATTTTTCCACCCCTTTGTCAATTTGTAATCTTTCAGGAAAAGGAGGTGTAGATGAAAATGCAGGTTGCTCAACTATAGGAGTTGTGGGGGTTGACTCTTTTTCTTTTTCTTTTTGAGTGCTTGGTTTTTGAAGATTTGCTTCAGAACCTTTATTGGCTTCAAGAGAATCTTCCTCAGAAATGCTTTGCTTTTGAGCATCTATAGAAGGCTTGTCTAAAACTCTACCAGATCTGAGTTGTACATCATTAAGAGGAACACTCATATAGGTAGGAAATTGTTGTCCTTCTACCATGTAAACATTTTGACGGTTTTTATTGTTGGGGTTCAGCAATGGCTGGGAAGGTAGTTGATTTGTCTTCTATTGGAATGGAAGCAAGATTTGAGAATTTGAATTCTGTTGAGAAGGTTATTGTTGTTGTGGAAATGGCAATGATAGTTATGGATTTTGATTTGGAAGTTGTGGAGCTTGTTGATTTTGAAAAGATGGAGGATATTGATAAAATTGAGCAAATCTCCCATAAGGATTTTGCATACCTTGTACCCATGATTGAAAATGATTTTGAGGTTGGGAGCAAGGTTGTTGCCAAGGATTCCAATTTGGTGGGGGTTGAAAGTTCGTACAGTTGTTAAACCCTTGATTTTGTTGCCCCTGCCAAGGTCTCCTTAAAACAAAACAGAGAGACTCAATTGAATTTGGATCTTCTTGAAAGACAACTTTGAGCCCAGGAATTGAAGGACAATCCTTGGTCTCATGGTTTTCTGAACAAATCACACATCTTTCTACAACTTTTGCATCCAAGGGACATTCCCTTAGAGCATGTTTCTTCCTACATTTTGGACAAAAGATGGCCAAAGCTTTAGTTTCCGCTTTATGCTTGTTTTGTATCTTAAGGGTGTCTAGTTGCTCATTAAGACTCCCTAAAATATCAGTTTTGAATTCATCAAGCATGTTGCCAATCTCAGCCCTACTTACTGATCCAGTTGCAGATTTGTTTGCTCTAATGAGAAAAGGGTCTCTAGGCCCTTTTCCAGTTTTAGATTTTCCGCTTAAGAGATGGACACATAGCTCTGCTATATCATGAAGTGGAAGTTGAGATATATCTCCTTTTCCCATCATGTTCAAAATATCTATCCATTCATCTCTAATGGCTTTTAATAGAAGGGCTTTCAAGGTTTCCTCATCTAAGTTATTCATTTTTTCTCTTTTCAGGTTGTATTGAAATCTTTCAAGTAAATCCTCCAAGTTTTCATCTTCTTTTTGCACCATTTTGAATACCTCATCCTTGTGATTGGTGGGCATACACTAGTCCAGGTATCTATCCAAAAATGTTTGTTTCATATCATTCCAAGCCCTAATGGATTGAGTGACTAATCCCATGAACCATTTCAAAGCATCTCCCTTCAATGTTGAAGGAAACAATTTGAGTTTTGAGAGTCTTCTAGATAATCATAAGTTCGAGAGACGACTTCAAACTCAAATAGAAATGTTTCAGGATCCTCATTTCGTAACCCATGAAAGTTTGGGAGGACAGATGGTGAGATGTTTTTCATTGTTGCTCGAGAATCCTCATCAACTATAGGAAATCCGAATGAGTTATCTCTATCCCTATTTCCCCCATTGTTACCTCTACCTCCTCCATTGTTTCCTCTTCCTCCTCTACCTCTACCTCTACCAAATTCGTTTACTACTTCCTCTGTCATGATAGTTTCCTCAGATACCTCAGAGTCCTCTGGTTCTTCTACTAATGGCGAACGAGGAGGAATTTCTCCCTCTTCTTCTTCAGGTGATTCTACTTCCTCAATTACAATGCATTTTCCTATAGAAGTAAAGAAAGGGTCTTTTCCTAACTCAGATTCAGTGGATAGTGTGGGAGAGTCTCCTAATTCAACTATTGCCTCTTGAATTCCAAGAATCCTAAGGCTAGGAGTGTGAGTTGGATATGATAGAGGTGTTTCTTGTCTATTCCTTGAAGTAGATGGAGTTGTAAAAATCGAACTCTTGGCCCTAGATAAAAACCTTCCCCTAGAATCTCTTGCTCTATGCATGTCATTTTTTTATTTTTCTTCAAGTCGGGCTAATAATTCTCTTTCTGATCTTCCAAGTCACTCTAGGTGCAAGAAGAGAGCATACTCAAGAAATTATTAAACCAATAACTCCCTTTTCTGATCCTCCAGATCACACTAGGTGCAAGAGGAGAGCATACTTTGAGAAGTTATCAATTTTTACCTTCCTTGAAATTTTCTTGTTTTTTTTTTTAAGAAATTGGCTACCTAGTTTCACTTCCCCAGCAACGGCGCCAAAATGTCTGGTCAATTTAGTGTGTCCTAAATTGCTATTTAAAATGTCAATCCGAGAGTCGTAAACCGCTGAAGTGAAGTGCACTGTATATGCAAGATAACCGATTTCTTATTTCTTTGTCGTTTTTGAGTTTTGGTTTGTTTTTGGGTTTATCTTCTGTTGATTCCCTAATGTGAGATGGCAAAATTGAAAGTCAAGTATGGATGGCAATGGTGACTTCTACAATGATTTTCCAAACTTTAAAGTTCTCAAAAAGGTTTTAAAACTTGCTATGATGAAATCAATTCCTAAGAGAAAATAAAAATGTACCAAAACAATGAGCTAGTGACAATGAAGCCTAGTATCCTTGCTGCTGTATAAAAAGAGAAAAAAACTGAACTCAAAGCAATTCAAAGAATGTAAGCAAAGAAAACTAAATCACACTACTTCAACTCATATTCTGACCCCTCACCATTCGACTCGCTCTGGCTATAGGAGGTAATCATAAACAAATTGAGTAATCTGATATCTAAATTGCATGAAATGAAATTGCATAAAATGAAACTAAGATTAAACTACGCATTCATATTTCAATCCCTGAAAATGACATGAGTAATCTAATCACTAACTTGCAGAAAAGTAAACTAAATCATACTACATCAACTAATATTCTGATTCCTCACTATTTGAGTCACTCTAGCTATAGGAGGTAATCATAAACAAATGGAGTAATATGAGATCTAAATTGCATGAAAGTAAATGAGCAAAACAGAATTGAAAGGAATGACAATGTTGGAATTAAAACTCAGAACATAAATCAGCAAAAGGACAAGATGATTTCATGTCATTAGTCATTAAAAACTATGTGAAATTGCCCGGGCTGTCTACAAGAACCTAAAAGAAAAACACTGATCAGTTAACAATCATGAGAAAGCATAAAAGAAAATATGGACAACAGTTAACATGAATATCAGAACAATGTAATATATAAAAGCAAACGATTATGGAAGCAGTAAAATAATGAAAGAAAGTAAGAAAATATACAGTAGTTACAAAGCCTTGGTGTACAGGGGCCCTCTGCAACCTCGGCCAATCAATACTCAGTCACCAATTGAACTTAAGAATGTTGTCTTCTCATATATTAAAATGCAGTCATAAGATAAAGATATAGCATGACACAGTGGGCTTGTAAAAATAGTCAAGACTACATATAAAGAGCTAACTATCAAGCGTATGATAATGCGTTATTTATAACTGAGGATGCTACAACTAATTCCTAAATTCTGCGCTGCCAAACAGACATGTGAATAACCACGTCCTGAGATCTAGCAGTATGGTAGCTGTGAAAATTAAATCTAAGGAGTGGTGGCTATTCGATTTGGTTCACGAATCGATCCACAGGTGTTAGCACACCTCCAGAGATTGAGGAACTTGCCACACAAATCTTCACGTGGTAAAAATAGAGTCGTGCCAACACAAAACTCTTAGGTTGACCACTGCTTTGATTGTCCTTGACCATGGCTGTTTGTGAGTGATTCGACTGAACCAAGGGGACACGTTCCATGTACACATCATTTGCAGCCTGCCCATGTGGCCGAATTCTCCAGTAGACACCTGTAACATGGAATTCAACAAAATGGCTGAGGAAACTTGAGCTGGCTGCGAAAAGTGACAAGTTTCCACAACTGATTGAACAAAAATCTAAATCAAACAGCAGTCACAAGACATAGTTAGGAAACCATTTATAAGCTCTTTTTAAACTAATATGCAATGATTTGACAACTTAGTGGGTCAAGTAAATGGAAAAGAAGGCTGAAAAGGTGTATAGGGAATATGCAAGTTTGGGACTAAACACTTACCCACATCAAATTGCCATGTCGCCATGCTAGAAAGTACAAAATTAGGCCAAAAAAAAGAATTAGTTGAAGGAAAAACAACAATAATTGGCACAAAATTTAAGGAACTACAGGAGGAATCCATGCAGGTTACTGATGACCTTGCTAGCACTCAAATCTTGGCACACAATATGATAACCATAAGTGAACCATTCTTTCAAGATCTATAGGTAAAATTAGACATTGTTTTTAACATTATGGCCATGGTAACCAAGCTTAAGACCATTGCGCACCAGACATGGAGGCTTCACTCAATGAACCTCTAACGTAACACATGTGTTCTTGGCATACTAAACAATGCCCTTAATTTGACTACATATTGGAAAATACCTCTTAAAATCACTTTATTTAACCCCCTACCAATACAAACCCAATATACCTTCCCAATTTAAAAACCCCTACTTTCACTAGATATTCTAGGTATCCATTTTTTCATTAACATTTTTTATAACCCTTTATATTTATACCCCTTTATTTTCATTAAAAATGGTAAGCACATTCTACACCTAGAAAAAATAACCTAAATAGTAGGTAGTTGAAAACTTGAAAGTTTTAATAAAAAATAGGGATATATAAGTTGGTTGATTTACAGATACATACTACTATGGAAAATACATAGATTTGAACTCTCAATCGCATCTATCTTCTATTTAATACTTAAAAATATACACTACAACATTTCAAAACAAAACCTCAATAACCAACATAATGGCATGCCTTTAATCTCACTTGTAGAATAGGAAGAGAGAATATACAATGAATATGGACACATGAAAAATCCTATCTGGTTAGACTTTGTCAATCATAGCCCTAATATGATCACATAGTGCACCATATTTGCATGGTAAGAGTGCCAAGTAATTGTGTCTCCATTAAAAGATGAACTGCAACATACATCCCTTCCTTGAGATCTGTGTCCTCTATCTAAGATGGAAATTTCTCATGCATAAGTATTCTAATTGACTAAGGATCTACGCCCTCTTAGTAAGGATAGATCATGCATGCTAAAAATAAAAAATAAAAGCTCTATTAATAGAAAAAATCTATCCAAAACTAAAATTTCTAAATTCGAAACACCATCTAAACTGGAATTAACTAAAGGTGTGACATGTGTGCCCTTACCGTACATGCACCCTCTTCAAAACAATAGTTTATCTCACTATCTCTTGTAGAATGCATGTGCCCTCTACCAAGCAATATTTGGTATGATTGTCTCCTTCACTTTCATTTAACTTGTTCATCACTAAACTAAGGAAAGGGTGAAGGTGCATGTTTGTTGTCTTCTCTACTGCCCCATCATTGGGAGGATCACTAGCTGAGAAACAGGTAAAAAATATTAACGAGTGCATTAGACATAGATCATAGAGGTATTAGTAATGTGATGCATGTATGTTCAGGATCAAGGTTGCTTAGGAGCAAGAGCAGGAGTGGGAAGTGGGAGTAGAAGTTGGAAGCGGGAGTGGAAGCAGGAGTGAGGAGTGAGAATAATATATTATATATATTAAAACCTTATAATACACATATTTTTATACAACATATATAAACCCTTTACCCCCCTCTTATATGCTCAATAAGATCCATGTGCCAATACTTCCCCCATCTCCCAAAATGATATCTAGTATAGGGTTGATCATTGAGGCTCTTTCTTCACAATCCTTATTCACCCTCCTTCTCGTTTTAGGCTCTATCCTAGTTTTTTCATGTGGCTCACCTAATTCTGGGTGTGTATTCACAATTTGAAATTCTACACAAATCTTGAAGATCACAGCTGGTGAAATTAAATTGTGTAAGACAAATGTTAATGTTTTGGAAAGATTGAAAAGATTTAAAGACATTAACTTTGAAATTGTGTTTTTTTACTTCTGTATTTGCTTTGCTTCGAATTTATTTTTTTTAATGGTTTTTTTCAACACTAAACAAAGTTACCGATATAATAAGAACTGTAACCTCAAAATTAGAAATCTAGCAAAAAAAACCCAAAAAAACATGAAAAAACAACCCAAAAACCGAAAGTGTTGATGTTGGAACAATGTTTTTTTGCAATAAATTTTCAACATTTTACAGAAATGGCAGTAGAAATTATTTTTTTTGCACAAAAGACATGAAGAAACACCCTGAAAATGAAAAGTGTTGATGTTGGAAATAGATTTTTTTTTGGGGTAAATTTTCAACATTTTTCAGCAACGACGTTAAAGATAAAATATCATTACTCCAAAAAACCTTAAAATTTCAACAATTTTTAAGAATGACATTAAAGAAAAAAATATCACGTCTTTGAGAAGCCTTAAAATTCCAACAATTTTCAAAGATGTCATTGAATAAAAATATCATGACTCTGAAAAAACGTTAAAATTATGACATTTTTCGACCATGGTGTTAAAGCCAAAATATCATGATTCCGAAAAACCTTAAAATTTCTAAAATTTTCAGCCATTGATTTGAAACCAAATATCATAACTAAAAAAAATCTTAAAAAATGAACATGTAAATCAAAACGTCTTTATACCAAGAGTACTTTTTTTAAAAAGCTAAATGTATAGCTCTTTAAAAATATTAACCTAAGACAACTTGACAAATTGCAAGCGAATTTTAAAAATCAACCATCAAATTGACACGCATTGGGAATAGACTCGACCCATTGCAATGAAAATATAAAAAACAACCATGAATTGACACACAATGGAGACAGACTTGATCCATTGTAACGAAAACTTGAAAATCAACTATGAAATAAGCATATAGTGAGATCATTTTGCAAATATAATAAAAATAAAGGTTAAAAAAATAGATAAATAATGAAAAAAAAAAACAAAATATGACAATTTTTTTTATTTCAAAAAATACATAAATAACTAAAAAGGAAAAAAACAAAATGAAACACAAATTAAAAATAAATAATAAATAAATAAAATAAAGTGAAGTTTAAAACATAAAAGAGTTAATATTTTAAAAGGACAAAAAAAATAATAATAATAGAATTAAAAAACATAAAAATATATAAAATATAAAATAAAATAAATAAAAAACGAGTATAAAAAATTCAAAAAAATTATTAATGTAGGGAAAAAATGGGACATAAAAGAGATAAAAATAAAAATAAAAAAATATCTCACTAAAATACATAATTTAAAAAATAATAATAAAAAGTTAGAAAATAATAAAAAAATCAAAAATTAAAAATAGTTATAATGCTTAAGATCTTCTGGAAAATCATATGGAGAAATATTGGTCAACGCATTTCGAACCTCAATCTAGGTTCATCATCAGGACATGATGAGGAGGAAGATCAACAAACAACTAAAATATATCTCAGAGATGCAACGGTCAATATCCAACATTCAAAAGAAAGATTAATAAAAAAGAATGTTAAGGAATTAAAATTAATAAATTCAATAGCTAATTTTGACTTTTTATTTTAAATTTATTTATTTCATATTATTTTAATTTCTTTTTAATTAAAATCATAAAAAATATCATATAATATATATAAAAAATAAATATATTAAAATTGTTTTTTAAATAAAATAAATAAATAAAAACAATAAAAAAATTAAACCAAAAAAAAAATTAAAAAACATAATGTTTTCTTGGGCTTGGAAGGCCCCATCGATTTTGGAAATCCACGAGGCAATGTGTAGTAGAGTGCCTCATTGATTCCAGGAACTCACTGCCCACCCTTGCCTAGGTGGCAAGGGCCGCGAGCAAGGCTCATCCCGTGCCACCGAGAAGGGTGCATAGTCGACTCTTAAAGTTGACCAAGTATTGTGCAGCATACTGACTTATCAACATTGGGAGTCCATTTTGCACCCTTGCCCATTCGGCAGCGGTCACGGGCATGCTTAGGGAGCGGTGTGCATCACAATCCCTAGCCCCTTCTCGCGGCCCTTGCTGCCCAAGCAGGGAGAACACAGTGAATTCCTAAAATCGATGAGGCATCATATTATACAACATCTCATCAATTCTGCAAATCGACGGGGCGCTCCAACCGCAAGATATATGATTTTTTTTTAATATTTAATATTTGTCTTTTGTTTTCTTTTTTATTTCTTTTTAATATTTAGTTTTTTCTTTTTTCTTTTTTATTTTAAATTAATTTTTTATATATATTATATGTTTTTTTTAATTTTAATTTAATTTTTTTATTAAGTATTATTTTTTATTGTTCAGTTGTTAAATTTTTATAATGTTTTTGAAATTATATATTTTTAATGAGATTTTTTTTGTTTTTTATTTATTTTTTATTTTTAAATATTTTTCCTTCTTTCTTTTTTCTCCCATGCAAGTTATTTTGTTTTGTGTTAGATTTTTTTTGGTTTTCGTATTATTTTTTGGTTTTTTAATTATTATTAGTGGGTTGTCTTTAAATTTTTAACTATTTTAATGTTTTTCTTGTTTTCTTTTTTTTTTCTTTTTATCCCTTTATATTTTATTTTTTATCTTTTTATTTTATTTATATTTTTATAAAAAAAATTGTTTCCTTTTGTTTTTTCTTCTTCAATTATATATATATTTTTTTTTGAAAAAAAAAATTATATTTTATTTTTTCATTTATCGTAATTTTTATTTTTTTAACATTTTTTTTGTTACACTAGCAACCCGTCCCCACTATGTGTTAATTTGTTGGTTTATTTTTAAGTTTTTTTGTTACAAAAGGTCAACTTTGTCCCTAATGTGTGTCAATTCATGGTTGATTTTAAAATTTTCATTGCAATGTCAAGTCCACCCCCACTGTGTGTGAATTTGATGGTTGATTTTTAAAATTTGCTTAAAATGTGTCAGGCTGTCTTAGGTTAAGATTTTGAAAGAGCTATATTTTTACCATTTAAACACACACATATATACTCTTGGTATAATGACTCTTTGATATATGTATTCATTTTTTAGTTTTTTTTAGGAATGATATTTTGTTTTAATTCAATATCTCGAAAATTTCAAAATTTTAAGGATTTTTGAAATCATGATATTTTACCTTTAACACCCTGGTCAAATAATGACTTAATTTTAATGTTTTTTGGAGTCATCATATTTATCTTCAATGCCATGGTTGGCAATTGTTGGAATATTAAAGCTTTTTCGTGATCTGATATTTTATCTAACTTCATGCCTAAAAATGTTAGAATTTTAAGGTTTTTCGAAGACATGATATTTTATCTTTACCATCATTAATATAAAATATTGAATGCTAGTCATGCTCGCAGTCCTTTCTTCCAGAATGTGGAAAAACCAAGCTTGTCCATTTTTTTAAAACAAATTTTTTTAATACATCTTTTTATTATTGTTTTTTAAATTTTATTTAATTATTTTCTTTGAATTTTTTAAAGTATTTTATATATATATATATATATATATTCTTTGAATTTTTTAAAGTATATATATATATATATAATTTTTTTAATGATTTTTAATTAGTTTTTTAATGTTATTTTATTCTTATTTGGGATGTTTTTAATTTTTTTTCAATATATATGTTATCCTTTTAATATTTTTTTGTTATTTTCTTAATTGTAATTTTTTCATTACAGTTTTATTTTTTTTTTTTTGGGTTATATATATATATATATATATATATATATATATATATAATCTTTTATTTTTTTTATTTTTTTATTAACTTCAAATTAAATCATTATTTTTTTCAAATGTTACTTCAAATGTTATCATTTTTTGACATGAAATTCATAGAAATTTCATAAAATTTGTTATTTTTTTTACATTTTTCATTCAATTTTTTTTCCTAAAAATCATTTATTTAACATGTTATTTTTGGCAAAAATGTCCTAAAATAAGTATTTTCTTAATATCTCTATATGCAAAATGTGTATGTTTTTTGAATGTTTAAAATTATTTTTTGTAATGACAATTATTTTATGTCTACTGAAGTATAAATTAACGATATATAAAAAATCAAAATACTAATTTTATTATTTTTTTTTAACTTTGCAAAAACATTAAAAATTTCGTTATAAAAAAAACATTACAAAAAAAAACACTAAAGCTTGAAAACGCTTAAAAAGCAAGTAGCTCTAGATGAAAAACAAGAAGAGGAATAGGATAACTTGAGAAACAAATATATAACCAACATTTAAAAAACAATTGTGCTTACTTAGGAAAAAAAAAAAAAAAAGTGCCAAAAATATGCCCCTGGAGAAGGAAAAAAGGTTGATGATGCATCAACACTTTTCAAAATTCATATAAAAATCACGAACATTTTTAAAAAATTATCCATGTTTAATATATAAGAAAATTTAAAGTGTCCAAAAAGAAGCCCAAAAGAAGGGGTTGATGTTGCATCAACACTTTTCAAAATTGGCATGAAAATCACTAACATTTAAAACAAAATGTGCATACTTGATTCATAAGAAAAACAAGTGTCAAAAATATGGTCCAAAAAAAATGTATTCTTAATCGACACTTTTCAAAATCAGATGATTTTTTGCAACATTTTAAAAAGTGAGAACTCAGTACAATTCATGTTAAGTTGATAACTTTGTTACTAGAATAGTGCATTTATATTTGTGGGAAAATAAAATTCATTAAATTATTATATATGGGCAATGTAGTGTCCTCTATTTCTCTTCGCCTTCTTTCCAATGGTAATAATAATGTTCATGTCATTGGATTTTCTATGGTAAATTCACCTTCTTTGACTTTGCATTCAACTACTAAATCTCCTACAAAGAGGCTATTGAAAACATTCAATTCAAATGGGTCCTATAGGAAATGGATAATCCTCTGTGGGTAATGATTTAGTAGCTGATGAGAGCACCACCTTTGTTAACGAGAATATGCAAGACAAAAACGCTTTTCCTAAACAAAGCAGTAGAAGATTTGGGCCATTACCATCTTCAAGGATAATGGAAGGCAGTGGTAATAAGGGCTCCAATAATAGAGGAAACAATCCCATAGTTCATAGGGCACCTTTGCGAAGGCCTCTTATATCTCCCAAGGGAGACCTACAAGTCCAATAGTATGAAAGTGTTTTTGTTCTTTTATGGTTTGGCCTTGGAATTCTCATTTTTGTAGTCGTTCTTCTCTTGGACACATCAAGAATTTTACTTGAAAAATGGGATGATTTTTTTGGTAAAGTATTAGGATATCGAATTCACTTCTAATATTACCCTATTTTCGGTTGGTGTTGTTACTCAGGGTTTGTAAAAATATTTTGGTGATGGTGTATAGAAATATTGATATATAACATTTATACATTGGTGATCTTGTGACATGTATAAAGTTGTTTTCTTTGTTTATACTAAAACATTGTGAATAATTAATTAACAAATAGGAAAAATATTTATTTTGCATATTCTTTTGCTTTTGATCCATTCAAACTTTCATGGTTGAAGAATCTTTCAACGCTATAGTGTTTACAGTTCTTGCATGGGTTTTCTATTATCCAATTAACTATCAAATATAGGCCCTATGAACTAAATAAAATTTGTGCCAAATCATACAAGTCTATGAGATTATTGTCATTAATTTTTCTCTAATCAAGTTTGGATATTTTACTTGATATATTGTATAAAATGCCAGATAGGAAACATGTGCCATATTATAAAACATGAGTGATTATTTAAAAAGTTGGTAGAGGGGCCATTGTACAAAAATATAGAAGATATTTTAGAGTGCAATACATACTTGAGGAAACTACTTGTAATGAACCTACCTGATCAAACAAGCCTCCTCGTCAATGGTGGGATGTATCTTAAGGCATTGGGGAATCTTAGGGAAATAGTGTTTGATAAAACTAGAACACTCATAAAAGGATTATTCAAGGTGGTATATGTAAAGGTTATTGAGTTTGAAACCATTGATGAGCATAAATGGTTATCTTGGATATCAAGCCTTGAAAGTAGATCAAGTCATCCCATGTACATTGCAATTGCATCATATTGTCAACAGAAAGTCCTAAAGCCATCGAGAAAGGTTAAGAATTTTGACATATTGGAAGGAGAAGGAATTTATGGAGTGGTGGGAAACCAAAAAGTTTATATTGGCAATGTTCATTTATCAAATAGGCTAGGTTGGACTGAATATGTACCAGACACCTAGGATATCTGAGGAGAAATAGACAGATACTTTGGAATAGAGGAAAACTTTGTGGGGGGGCATCAGTGTGGCCAACAATAATCAGCCAAAAGTGACATAAGCTCTTGATAAGCTTGAGAAATTAGGAATTCAAAATTCCATGCTCACTAAGGGTACAACCACCTCATATGTTGTTATTGATATGAAGGAAAGGAAAATATCATGCTTGCAAGTGGCACAAAGACCATACTTTTTTGTTTGTATTTAATTTTTCTATGTTCGTCACAATATGCAATGTTTTTTTAATGTTTTAGAAATAAGTTTTCTCTTCTCCCATGTTCCATGTTTTCGTTTGTGAATATTACTTGGTATGTTTATTTGATATATTGTCTTATGGGATAGGATCATAAATGTCTACTTGTTAAATTCCAATTTAATTCACATTTTTCTTTGTGTCATGTAATGCCTTATTTCATTGTGGGGTCATATAAATCTATATCTAAGAAGGAATTGCATAACGTCTAAAATCATGTTGAATTAATTAATGGGTACTTGTAGAATTAGTATATTCTCCTTTTATTTCTTT
Source organism: Pinus tabuliformis (assembly GCA_031772625.1). Lineage (NCBI taxonomy): Eukaryota > Viridiplantae > Streptophyta > Pinopsida > Pinales > Pinaceae > Pinus > Pinus tabuliformis. Next base: position 528,761,058 of record CM062813.1, on the reverse strand, counting down.
CTCTAGTTTTAATGATGTCCTCAAACATAAACAATTTTGTATAATTTCACAATAAAAATTTGCATATTCACAGCATAACAATTTTTTACAATAGCATATGAGAAAAATAATAGATTTTATTTAAAACATGTAACAAACTTGATTTCTAGTAATTTACATAAATAAAACAACAATAAGAAGAATACCTAATACGGTGGCTTGGTTGTAGTGCTCCTACTGGGACCACCAAACTTAATTTGCCACCTTGTCAACTAGGAGATTCTATTCAACTTCCTAACCCAGGGAATCTTGACAGGTTCCTTATTCCTCTGAGCCTAAGTCCAACCACAACCGTAGTGTATCCAAAATAGCTCCAACACTCGCCAACCATAAACCAATATGTTTGAGTTCTCCCTGTCGGTGTCCATTTTGTTTCCCTTTTGAAACTTGGACCATGTAAACCATAATTTTTTCACTTATATTCTTTTAAAGTTTTGAGTGTCATACAATCTAAATCTAATATCCTTCAGAGAATTCCAAGTTGTTTCAAACTATTAAGAAGCCCTTTTCATCTTCCTGAGCATTCACCATGTTAAATTTTCTATATACATGCCAATGGGCTGAAGGAAAACCATTTTCCACCCATCTCCTAAAAAATTCTTTTATCCTCAAAATCATTAGATGCAACAATATCGACTAGCACCAATATTTATTTGCCCAAATCCAACATGACCTACACCAACCAATGAGAGTGGTTTCTTCTCTAATCTATAATAGAATATGGAATTGAAGATGACATAAGGGTCACAAGTCCACCTTTAAACTCATCATGTATGAATGTGAAAGTGACCACATTTAAATAGATGCAATTCAATACATTCTTTAAAACAAAGCCAATTTTTTAACTTCCCATGTACATAAAACATTAAGACTATGAACTTGGGATTGAACCCTTTTTATCAATAATTTTATATATAGGATAATGAGGCCCTTGATGTTCCATGGAATTACCTTCATTAGGAAGAATGTTAAGGATATTCATGTTTCCATCATTAACATTCTTTCCCAATTTGATCATGGGTTCAAACACATTTGTAGTTGCTAAGTCCTTTGAGGCAAGAACATAAAAATGTTATATGGTGTGAATTTTGGTGTTCTTTTGACACTCTTTGGGGTTAAAAGTTGTTTGGAATTAAGAAAAGGGGGTAGAGAATGAACCCTTATATCAACCCCTTGAGATGAGGCATTTTTGGAGGAGTATACCACCTTCTCCCTTGTGCTGGGGGTGGGGGTGTATTTGGCACTAGTGCACCAAAGGTTGAAAACTAATTGGGTTGATACTTTTGGGCTATAATATACATGTTATTCCAATAATTCTTGTAAACTGTTCTTTATTAATACTCCTACATTAATGTTTCATATTTAGACCTATAATTACCTCCTTATTTATGTGAAGTGAAGGGGTACAAAACATTTTCCTCCAAATTTTCATCATCGTCATCTTGGAAGATTATTCTTTCATATTGAAACATCCTTTACATCGTCATTTATCTTTAAAAAGTTTCCATATACAGACTTAGTCGATTTCTTCTTGTCAGATGTGGGACATTTCTTGACCTTGCTTAGCTCTCAGAATCCCATTCCTCTCCCATACTCTCTTTACCCGACCTCCTCTTTATACTTAGTTGATTTATTGTTATTGGGACGTAGGACACATTGTTCTATATTACCCCATTGTTCTAACTGTCCCACATTTGGTACTTAATATTTCGTCCAAGTGTTATTTGGTCTTAGATACCATTTTTGAAATAAATTTAAAGCCTCCATGCCACTATTTCTTTCGCACCATTTAATTTATCACAACATTAATACATCACAATATTCGTTTATGGATTATATGGGTGTTAACTTAATAAAGAAGTTGATGTTACTTGATCATTAAGGTAGTTTCATGATGGGCATGGTAACATTCAATGTTATTATCCACATTAACCAAGGATTGAAGGCACATTAACATTGAGTCTAACAAGATCAATAGAGTAATATATGGTGAGCAAAGGGAAAGAGCCTTCTTGTCATGACACTATCAATAATATTGGTGGGAAAACTAGGACTTCCACTTCTCTATGGCATATAAATGGTACTCTAGGTTACTAGACAACAAGAAGAATTCAAAATAACCTTTGGTATCCATGATATCTCAGGCAAGTTGCATGCCAAAACTGTCTAATTTTACAAATGTCGTTTACTAGTGTGAGGTGATATTCAACAAAAACCAAAGGGTGGTCCACCTTGAGGAAGCTAGTAGGATTATTATGCATCTTACACATAGTCTCTCAAAAGAATTTTATGCCTCCCAACTCCACATAGAATATTCAATACTTCCAAGGTGAATGTGTTTTGAAAGAAAAAAAGGAGTCTATCTCTTAAATATATTTTTAAAGAGTTGACTATGGATTCACTAAACTATGCACAAGTTCAAGTAAGTTCATTAGTCCACCCTTATTGTTACAGGTCTATTTGGGCACATCAATCCCTACATTCATATCAATACAATTAGGGATCATCAAACCCTAATTTAGTTGTTACATGCCATAGACAAGTCATCACATTGAATGCTTCCTTCGATGAAAGTTTCCTGGCCTGAAGCCTTGCTGAAATTCCTCCTTGGGACACCAACGCAGCCTTGGTCAGTGGTAACTGTGTTGCAGAGCAAGCAGGCCCATTCTGGCCTACATTGCAGTTCACTTAGGCCCTCTTTGACCTACGTTGGGCGAGATTGAGTGAAATTTGCATAGGGTTCTTGGAATATTCCTTGATTCTAGATTATTCTAGAAGGATCCCATCTCTTATCTCCTCCTATGAGCTCAAAATTGGATAGGATAAGGATCCATTAACCTCCTATCCTCTCATCCCTTACTCCATGGAAACTAAGTCCAAGTTTGGAATGCCATTCAATACCCTCATTTATGGCAAAACCACCTCCATTTCCTATAAATTAAGCACTCATCATAGTGATCAAGGGGCTAGAATCTGAAGTTTGTAAGGAAATTCTGTTGTTTTGAGAATTGAGTTCATGTCAAGCCATGTTATGCTGCTGGATTGGTGTGCTTTTGATGTGGCGAGGGTTGGACTGAAGCTGGAAGAGTGGCACAGGATCGAACTGTATTGTGTGAAACTCTTCCCTCTACATTACTGAAGAGTTTATTCCTTTTCTCATATTCTTGTTCATATCTATGATGATTATGTGTTTCAATGTCTTCGATTCCATTGGTTTATAGTATATAGGTCATGTACACTTTGATCGTTTGTTGTTTTTGTTTTTGTTGACACAGGTACCTATTGACTGGATTTAGTTCAAGTGGGAGCGATTCAAAGGGGATCAAGGAAGCAAAAGACTACAAGTAAGTTCCTTCATCTCATCTATCTATTATAGGAAAAGGTTAAACTACTTTCTTTATGTTGTTCTAGGTGTAGCTACCTACCTAGGGAAATGAGTTTATTCGTAGATGCAAATTCCATATAACACTTATAGAGATTATGTGTGGTTTTTTGTAAGGATTTCTAGGAAATATTATATTTGGCATGTTCAAAAATATGTCTTGTACATTCTCCACTATTCAGTAGAAGAGAAAATCACCTTTTACTAGGCTCACCTCATTGGAAGTGAGATTTCCTACCAATTGGAAAATTTCCAGATTTAGAGAGGTTCTTCATGACCTATTATTTATGTTATGCTTTGGTTTATTTAAATATATTCAAAGATTTAATTTTGTGAAAATAATTTAAGCATTGAAGAAGAACTTATTCAATTATGGTACCCAATGTTATGAAAACACAAAGCTCCTTTCTATTTGTATTTGATTCAAAACCCTTTTTTCATAGAATTCGGAAAGATGATTTTTGGTGCTATTATTGAAAGGTTCTCTTAAGAGGCTCAATAATTTCCATTAGAGAAAGGTATTTTCAAATGTCATTACAAATTCTCATATATCATGATTTTTTAGATTTGATAAGAATCCTACACTCCTATTATATTATGTGTCATATAAGTTCTTCGTCACAGAGGTAGGTTGTTGATAGAAGTCTTGGGTGCAATTTTTCAATGAGAGAAGAAAGAAGAAGTTTATTCCTACCCCATCAAAATTAGGTATTTTATTGTTGAAACTATTTTTCATTTACATTTGCTTCCGATTTTATTACATTAAAATTAAGGAAAGCCCATTCCCATAAAGATTTGACCCACAAGGTTTATTTTTAGCCCATAAGTCTTTATTTGGATGATGTTCACTCTTTAATAGAACTCAATAGTTAGAAAAGGGAGCATGTGATAATCAAAATTTGAATGAAGAATGCTATTAAGATAATCTAACCCTTAATGATGCTAATAGCTTGGTCAATATAAATTAGAAACAAAAAGAGAGTAAATCACATGTGGAACCACCAATATTGATGTTGATTCTCCCTTAAATTCACAAAGAATTTATTCAATTTCACACAACAAAATTCAGGTGAACACAAACATGTAAATGAAAATTGTGGCAGAAGTTTCTGACAATGGATATGGTGAAGGCACACCACATATAATTCCTAAAAAATCTCATGCCGCCTCTACAACCACGAAGCCCAAGAGGGGGAGATCAACTCCCATAACAAAAAATAAAATATCCACACTAGGTAGAAAACAAAACTCATGAAAATATAATGTTAGCTAAATAAATTTTCTTCCAAACTCCTATTTTTTTTGAAGAGGAATATATAACACTACACAATGTTGAATATGATAGAAGATCTTAAAAGCTACAAATTGGAAACGTAAATATTAAAATAAAAGGGTGGTAGAAAATGGGATTTTGAAATCAACATCGCTCAAGTAGATCCATTAAGAATTTTGAAGCTTCATTAATCCATTGGGTATTCTCTTGAATATTCAATGAGTATAAAGAGAGAAAACATTTCTTTTAGGAAAAGAGTCAATGAACCGGAAGCAACCTTATGTCCAAAATCCTTGTTTACTAAACCCTTACATGTAGTAAAGCTTACTAAAGAATTAATGGATCCAAGCTCAAAAGAAAGGAACATCAAGTTTACTAACTAGAACAATGAATTATGTTTCTAAAAGCATGAATAATAGTCCTCATCTAATTATGAAAGCTTGGGTATTGGTTGAGAGTTCATTCACTATTTCTTTTAATATTTCATCCTACAATGAAATCCTACAAAATTATTTGGATAGTAATGAACGTTTATTTAAATAAATTCTAAGTGTTTTCATAGCCAATGTCTCCAATATTAACAACATGTAAAGAAAATATAAAAAATTGCTTTCATAGGCATGACTCAAACATTTAAAAGCTTAATGGATAGAGAGAGTTGATTCTTTGAAACAAATGATTTATGATTGTGGATCCTTGGGTACAAACATGATTGATGTGTTCTTTAAATCAATTGATGCGGTAAATATATTAAATGGTACACATATAATAGTGGAATCCATAATTATTAAAGGGAAGCTCCAATAAAAACTAAATGAAGTTAAAACTTCCTAGGACGAGAATTTCAAAGCCAATGTCAATTTTTCCCAAGATAAAATCTAGAAATATGTAGATAACTATACCTATCAGAATGACGGCCAAGAAGCAATTACACATCAGCTAGTATTTGAACTAAAAGAAATTGATGAAGAACTCCTTGCTATCTGAGTTAGACATGAGATAATCATATAACCACTATGGAAAATCATTAAATAATGGCTAAAGAATGGAATACAAAAAATGGTTGAAGGATGGCTATTGGAAATAAATTACGGTGGTAGAGGATTCCCCAGAAGCAAAACCTTTAAAAAGGATGATTTATGGTACACACATAGAAAGAGAAATCCCTTCCAGTCTAGTAATTAAAGTAGATTCTTTTATTTAGTCCTCCATATTCTTCTCAATTAGTTGTTATCCAAACTATCATTTAAAAGTATTTGAATATTTAGTGTCGATTTTTTAACATGTCTTATTTTTTCACTTCTAGGACATTTTCATTTACATGGTCCACATGATTCCCATCCAAATGCATTTGGAAAAATATATTTACTTCATGAAATTTATAAACTCTTTTAAACATTTGTATATTTTTTAGGTTCCATGAAGAACTCCTAGGGGCACATAACTATTGTGATTTCAAATTATGAGTTTAAAGATGAAGTTATGAGTGTGTGTTTTCCTTCTAATCCCTATGATATAAATGAATTAACATTTTAAGTTTTCAAGAAATGTGATTCATTTTTTCCTTTCATTTGATTCAATGAGATGGTGTGTTTTGATTACTGCTATGGTGGAAAGAATTGTTCTTATAATTTTATTTATGCCTTTTGAGAATCATATGTTGTGCATATCATTGTCGACATTATCCCCATCAAGAATAGTTTCTTCATACTTATACATTATTTTTTGTATACCTTTGTATTTTATTATTTCAATAAAGATGAGAACAACCTCTCTAAAAATGAACAGGGAACATATTATTTATCATTGTTACCACTAAGGCTTTGAAAATGTAATTTTTTCCCTATATACCTCAAACAAACCTTGTGATCAACAATTACCTAAATCCATTTTGCATTAGAATCATTTTTGGTTTGATACCCAATTAATCCTAAGCTTGCAAAGCCTCATTTGATGTGATTTGATGTGGGTTTGAATTGTCCATATGATCCTAGTTTAGGACTACGAGATAGGAATTTATAAAATGATCTGCAAACTATCGTGGATATTCCACTTGATAATTCGTCACAAGAAATATAATAATATTATATTTAAAATATGAAATTATACACTATTACAGTTTTATTAGATTTCTAGATCTGTAGATTTTATTGTAAGTAGTGCATGCATGCAAATGAAAATTATGTAGAAAATAGAGAACAACAAAATAAAATATCAAACGCACATTAGACACAATATTTGTTCTAGGAAACCATTTTGGGAGAAAAACCTAGCTGAAAGATGAGGTCACACTACTCTCTTCCTTTGTCTAAAAATATGGCTACAAGTATAAATATGGCATGTGGCTCGTGGACTGCTATAGTGCACATATCCTCTATGTGTAACCTACCGCCTATCCCCCTTGGATATGTTTTCTCATCTATGGAATGAATTCCCTCGAAAAAATGGAATGCCTCTCCCTCCTAGTGTCGTGGTTATAACATAGCCCGGTAACCTACTAGTGGTTAAGTTTGACTACCTCAACACTTAACCAGAGTTACAATATAGAATATTCTAGAGTCTTATACATAATAATCACATGTATATCCCCTTTTCCATTAATAATTGGGGATGACGCATCCTCTCGAATCATGGTGGTGAAAACAGGAAAGTCAACTTCTAAGTGGCATAAATTTTGCATATGGACTCCTATTGATGCACTTCTTATGTCATTGGAAAGGTGCTTGTGTGTAGAATAGCATGAAAATGTGCAACACTAAAGAAACAAATTTTTATGCCCAAAAAAATTTGTTTTATGCCTCAAAATGCCCCCGGAAGGTTTCAAACCTTGTTTTGCCAAATTGGGTCTTGCAAGTAAAAACAGTCCTGTGAGTTGATTCCTCCACCTTTTCCACTCTGAAAGCATCAATATGAATGGAAAATAATATAATGATCCAATCTAGATCAAACCTCCCCATTTTTGGACGCTTTTGGTCTCCAAACGCTTCTACTAAATGAGGTGAGGAAATTTTTCCTCCACTTTCTCTCTGGTGTACCATTTAGTTTTGCCTGGAAGTTGTCCTTTCAACCTAATCTGCTAAATTTCATGTTACTCAAGTAATGTAGTTTTGGACCTCTTATACAAAACTGTATCTCATTTCAACTCTGCTTGAGCATCTAGTGCCAAATCCCTCTTCCTAATCTAGCATGGAAGGCTTATAGAGTTTCACGTTCTCTACATTCACAACTGAGTAAATGTGCATATATCATTGTAAGTTGAGTCAATAGAAATTATCACCCACCTTTTCCAGTATCTCAAAGGGACCATATCTCATAACCATGATTTTCTTACTGGGCCCCTATAGCCTCTCCTTGTTCAATTGTAGCCATACTTTGCCTCCCACCTTGTACCATTTCTCTATTCTATGTTGATGATGCTTGTCCTTACATTCCTCATGTGACTTCTACAGTGTCTCGTGTTCCTATAGATGGATCTGCCTAATATTATCTACAAATTTTTCAGCTCTCAAGGCGTCTCCTGTAAGACATTCCCTCACTCCTTGTTTCCCATATGCAATGCACAAAGGTAAAGGTGGAAAATATCCAAAACAGGTTTCAAATGGGAACTTTCATGTAGAAGTATGGACTGCTCTGTTGTAAGAATGTTGTATATATAATAGATTTTCATCTCAGGTCTTCGAATGCTTTTGATTGTATCCCCTCAGAAGTTGCACCAAAATCTTGTTCAATAATTCTATCTTTCCTTATATCTGTGGATGAAATGTTGTAGATGTCTTCAAATTCGTGTCCATTGTCTCCCATAATGTAGTCTAGAATGCACTAAGAAATCTTGTATCTCAGTATGAAATGATGCTCCTTGGTATCCCAAAGTGCTCCCAAACTTGTCTAAAGAACAAGTTTGTTACTTATATCCCATTCATGGTCTTCTTATAGGGCATCAAAACACACATCATGATGAAATTGTCAACTACCATGAACAATTAGTCATGTCCCTTCCTGGTTGTTGGTAAACCTCCCACAAAGTTCATGGAAATGCTTTCCCAAGGATGAGTAGGTATAGGTAAGGGATGATATAGACTTTGTTTCCTATTTTTGGGCTTGTTGGTACAATAAAGCATGCATCCTGTTATAAATCTAGCTACCTGCTATTACATCTTGGGCCAATACACATACATTTTCAAGTTGACCTTGGTCATCCCTACACCAAACTGCCCTACAACCTTGTAGGTGTGAGCCTCTCTAATCAGTTGCAATCACTCACCTTTAAGAACATGTAGCTTGCAATGTACAAGTTTATGATATTGTAATTGTTTTTTGAAATATGAAGATTCACATATGTGAGTTTTATTGTTGACGTTTCAAAACCTCTATCCAGGTCCATTGTGAATCCTCCTATTTCAACAAACAACAAATAGATTATCTAGCCTGTAGAGTAACCCATCCTGGAGATGGTAGTCAATGATGTTGTCACCACTATGCACATGACTCTAACTTTCCAACTACTGATACACCTCATTGAAGTCCTCATCCTCTAAATATGCTTCTCAGTATGCATCATGGGTAAATGGCTCCATGTGCATAAAAGTCTCGAAAGTTGTGATGTTTGATGTCGATGGCCTTGAAAGAATGTCATCCAAATTTTCTGTGTTTCCATTCTTGTAATTGAACACCAAATGAAGTTGTTGTAGAAACCCCATCTACTTGTAATTCCTAGTGTAACAACCCCGAGTTAAAAATTCTTGTAATAAAGTTAATAAATGAAAAATAAGACCAAGGTCATGAGACACTTATTCCAAGTTGAATGTTGGGAAAAAAAACCCTAGTGGACATCACTTGTTGTTTCTTATGGCTAAGGAAATTGGTAAAGTCTTTGGAAAGGAAAAGTGGCAATTATTGGCATTTATTTATGAAAATAAAGGAAAATAGGAGAAAAGGGAGATCAAAGTTCACATGTTTTAATGAGGAGGAAATTGAAGGAAAATAGAGGAAAATGAAGAAATTAAAAGCATCAATAATCAAAAGGATTTTATGGATCAGTTCACAAGTTTTATCAGTCTAACTTTCGTTGGTTTAGCCTTTTTTCAGTTTGGCTTTGGAGTTAGTTGGAGAAAGGAAAAAGCAAGCAAGAAAGCAAAGGAAGGGAAAGGAAAGTAAGGATAAGAAAAGGAAGGACAAGGAAAGAAAAGGAAAAGAAAGTAATTATTCGATTAAGTAGCTTTAACAGGAGGACTTGTAGGTAATAGGTTGGATGTGTGGTTTCCTAGTTGAAGTGTGAATGCATGGTGCATGCATTTGTGTATTTGTTTCATTTGCAGTCATTAGCATGGGTTTTTCCTCGTTGAAAATGGTTTCATCCTTTCCTTGCCATTTACAGATAGCCATGGTGTGATGGAATTCATTCTTGTTTGAGCTTTGGATTATCGAAAGGTTTTGGATCCAGGTGAGGTGGTTTTAGGAAAATCCCAAGGGTTAGGGGTGGAGATGGTTTTCTCCAGGAAGCCCTCAATATGTGGGTGTAGAGAGGAAAATTTCTCAAGGGATGGTGAAGGAATTTTGAGGCATCCAAGCTTGGTTTGGTTTTCTTATCTTGGGACCAGTTTAGGCTAGATCACGATACCATGAGGGTGGAGGTGGTTTAACTTTTGGATTCCATTATTTTTTTGTCTCTTGGTTTATCCCATGAGATCCCACATTCATGCTTGGAATATGGCACATGGGTGATTAGCTGAAAGAAATGTCTGGTTCATCTCAATCTATGGTTGGGTGGTACGTGGAAGTCCTTCACTTGGTTGGCTTTTGCATCATTTAATAAAAGATATTTCTCTATGGAAATCTATGAAGAATTTGTACTGGTTAATATGATGATTTGATGGTTGTTATGTCATGGTTACTATGATGATTATTTGTTGATTATAAGCATGGATCTGTTATATACTCTAGATATGGCTTGTTCACGAATTGATATGTATTTGGTTGGTTGATGAATACATGAGATAATATTATATTTTCGGCTATTAAGAGAGAGAATTAGGCCTTCTTGGTGGATCTCAGATAAATTTCAAACCCCAATGTTTAGATATGCATTCATGACATGTATATTTCATGTTCATTATATGTTTGATGAAATGGCTTTCATGGCTAGGCTTGGTTAGTTCAAATTCTTGACTAAGTTTTTTATGAATGGATTTGTCATGAGGTTATATACCATTCTAGAAAGTCTCATTAGTTATGGGCAGTGGTTGAGATTCAGGACATAAAAAAGTGGCACTGATTCCAAGATCGCATACTCATAACTGGAAATTTTGGGCTGCATAAGCTACCTTCTAGCCTTATGCATGTGACTGAAGGCCTATAGTTACATGGAGGCCTCTGCATGTAGGTGACTTGGGGCCTAGATCACTAAAAATGCAAGTTAGCTCACGGTTTGGGCACTTAGAGTGGTTTTTTAGCTCCTGGGGTTCCTGTAGCTCCTGAGGGAGGTCATTAAATTTTCAGTTTGTCAACTCCACTTCCTTAATGAAGCTAGGATTTTAGGTCATGTCATAGTATCCCTTAGTTCATGTTTATTGTGGCAGGCTAGTTAATGTGGGTAAATGTGGGAGGGGTGGTTACAAAGTGGTATCGGAGCATGGTTCAAACACTTGGACTGGATGGGATAGATGCATGTTGTTAAGCATGCATTGTCACAGTTTTGGTTATTGTTATTGGCTACTTTTTCTCATCTGATCAATCAGCCTCCTAATGGGGTCATTCACATCATATTCCCCCTTTACATCATCGTTGCACAAAGCCCTAGCATAACTCTCTCATTCCCCAGTGTTTCTGCCCTAAACTGCATCATCTGAGCCATTTTTAGGACCAACGCACCCTAGCCTCTTACTAGACAACTTTCACCTACATGTTGCTCCATTGTGGCCTATTTTGATCACCTATAAGTTTCTCCCCTTTACACTTGTGTTGGTTCTAGAAATCTAGGAAAAACAGAGAGAATCTTGAAGCCTCCATTTCAAAAAGCTTCCAGGATCTGTGGTAACCATTTACCTCAGATAAAACTTTCAAATCCTATCCTATCCTACCATGGAGTTTCCATCCCTTATCTTTAGATCTCATCCTCCCATCAAGAGTGGGTCTCAATCCCAAGATATGTAAAAGGATAAGAACTCCCAACTCACCTCACTCCTCTATATATTTATAGCCTTCCATATGCAAGGGGTTGGCTTTTGGAGAGTGATTCTGCCCTTATGTTGTTGTTTGAGATTATTCTTTCGTGCATTTAGCATGATTGGAGGTGCACTTTGTGACAAAGGAAGGACAAATCAACAACTTGGAGGAGCTCTTATACAAGATCAACACCTATTTATGGTTGTAACTCACTCCATTTATATCAACACAAAGAGTTCTTTTATTTTCCTATATGTGATATTGTTATTTCATATATTTCAATACCATGTTTATCTGTTGAATGAAGTAGATAGATGATGCTACATTTCATGTTACTCAAGTAATGTTCGTAGTCATAAATCCTGCATAACAATTATCACGCATGAGATCCTTGTATGCAGCTAGCTTTGTCATGCATGATGTTGATATATTGAAATGATTATGCATATACATGTATTGTGCTAATTTTGACTAATTTTGCAGATGAGATACCCTCCCTTGAATGTCATTGAGGTATGATTTTGATTATGGTATCTATTTCGTTTATCTAACTTGGAATGTTTGCAGGAAGAAGAGGATTGAATATGACTAGAAAAATGGTGAACTACAGTTCACGTGACTCTCCTTACGTATTAGTTGAGCAGTAAGGAGATGAGTATTCCCCTGATATGGAAGATACATTGAGGATTTTGAGGGCAGAGATCATAATTTGCAAGGCAAACAATGACAGGTTGGTAAGGTTAGAAAATACTTGCAAGGGACTAAGAAAAGTAGGAAGAGGTCAATGCAGTGATCCTTCAAAGTTTTTCAGACTTGCAAAGATAAGGACGGCTAAGGATTAGTCAAGAATAGGAAGAGAAGACTAATGGGTCATATGGTAGCAGGTCTCGGTCAAGATACAAGTTGAATAGAGGGGACACAGTCAGAGGTGGTAGATCATTGGATACACCTAAAAGGAGGATTGGTATGTATGGGTTTCATTCTAGTTCCTCATCAAGGAGACATCATCACCACTATCAGCGCCATCATCCTTATAGGAGGAGTGAGTACTTGCCAAAGGAGTTCAAGAAAATCAAGCCTCCTACATTTGATGGAGAGATGAAGAATTCAAAAGATGCAGAGGCATGGTTGGTTGAGATCAAGAAATTCTTAAGATTTCATAATTATTCAGAGAACATGAAAGCCAAAATAGTTAGCTTCAATCTTAATGGAAAATCAAATATGTGGTGGAAAGATGTGAATAATGTTAGAGGCATTCAGGAGAAGATTTGATTTGGGATGAGTTTGAGAGACTCTTCAAGAAGAAGTACTTATCTAAAAGATATTACGATGACAGAGCTGAGGAGTTTTATGAGTTGCAGATGGGTTCTATGAAAAATGATGAGTATACTAGCAGGTTCCTAGAGCTATTGAGCTATGTTCCTTACCTCAAAGATGACAAAGAAAAGATTCAAAGGTTCATCAGTGGGTTTCCAGCAACATATAGAAAGTAGATTGAGTTTGATGAGCCTCAGCCGCCGGAGGAAGCCATCAAGAAACATATGCATTGTTATGAGAAATCGAAGCATAAATTTGAGCCTAATCATGATTTGAAGGGGAATGAGAAATCTAAAGGGAAGTGGCCACCGAAGTGGGGAAGACCTCAAGATGCAAGTGAGAAAGAAAATGTTGCTCATTATAAGAAGCATAATGCAATTGAGAAGGGACATGGACCTCATCCTGGAGAGAAACAAAATAGAGGTGATGGTAGGGGATTGTTGCAATGCTAGATTTGTGGCAAATATCATCGCAAGAAGTATTTCCCATTGTACTAGGGTGGCAGGCCTCAGGTCTACAATGCTCAGGAAGCGCAGATAGTTGGAAATGTTTGCCATAGAATTCCTCATAATTATGTAATTGTGGACAACAAGCAGGGAAATCACCAAGCATCCATTATTGATATGGAAGGTAAGCTCTATGATCAAGTTGTTTCTATTTTGATTGACCCTATATCCCATTATAATTATGTTAATCCTAACCTGGTGGATCAATGTGGTTTGAGAAAATAAGTGCATGTCAAGTCTTGGTTGGTGCAATTGGCTACATGTACTAGTAAGAGAGTTCATCATTGGGTAAGGTCTTATACATCTAAGCTAAATGGTATGCCTACATCAGCACATCTAAATGTGCTTCCATTGGGATCATATAGTATGCTTTTGGGTATGGATTGGTTGTACCTCCACAGGGCCAAAGTAGATCGTTATGACAAGGTTATTAAGTGCCTAGATGATAATGGGAAAAAGAGAGTCTTGCAAGGAAAGAAGAAGCCTACATCAATGAGGATGGTTATAATAATGTAAAATTTTAAACGGGAACTAATATGATTACCCGTTTCATAGAGGTAGCAAAAAAGTGACCTGATTTTGAAAAGTGGTGATGCAAAATACACTTCTTCTTTTTTTAGAGCATATTTTTAACACTTTAAATTTTCTTATGTATCAAATATAAATATTTGTTTTTAAATGTTGGTGATTTTCATGTTGATTTTGAAACGTGTTGAATAATTCACCATAGCTACCAAAGATTACCAGAGGTAGACCTAGCACAGTTACTCTACAGAGCCTCTATGAGTATATAGAGTCTTTAGAGAAACGTAGAGAAGAAAGAGAATTCAAGCTACAAAAAGAGTTAGCAGACATGCTGGAAAATAAATTCACATATCTAGAAGAAAATATCCAAAAACAAATAGAAAATAAAATAGAACTATTAGAGAATAAAATGGAGGCAATGGAGACTAGGTTGCAGGTTATAGAAAAACAAAACCAAGATATGAACCAAACATCCTAGCAAGGAGATGATGATACTTTAGAGAGTCTTAAAATGAAGGACATGATTAAAGAACTAGAAGAAATGAAACCAATTAAAGATGAAATGAAAAAATTGATAGAATTAGACCATGAGCGTAACAAAAGGGCCTTGAACCTTATAATCTTCGGTTTGAAAGAGGAGGTAGACGAGGATACTTTAGCCATAGCCTAGACAGAATTACATAATAGATTACAAATCGAAACAACGTGTCTCACAGAAGTAACAAGGTCGGGGAAACTAACTGAGAACAAAGGAAGCCTGCTCCAAATAAAGGTGAGCTCTACTGATCATAAGTATGACATACTTCATAAAACCTCAAGTCTAAAAGGAACAGGAATATTTATAAATGAAGATATCATTCCAGAATATCAAGCAAAATGTAGGTTTTAACCCCATACAAAACTACCTGCATACGAATTCTAAAAGAAATAAAATAAACAATGCGAGAGCATAACACATAAAACACATATATATAGAGATTTTCACCTGGATCCCAAAACCAGGACTACCAGCTTGATTTTCATTATGTTCCTTGTTATAATACATATTTATACATGCCAAAGCATCCAATACTATGGACCAAAAAGCATTGCGTCCAATACCATGGACCAAAAACCATTGCATCCAAAAACATGTGCGAAAATTATGCACAAAACCATAGGTGGGTCCGCCCAGACCCCTTAAAGTGGGGTTATAGGTACACCTCAAACCCCTTGTGACCCCCCTCCCTGCTACACAATTGGTGCAATGAAGGGGGCCTCCTCCCCCCAGTTATCTACATGGGCTAGTCGTGGAAAGAATATAACACAACCCAACATTCTCCCGCTTGTTGTTTTCTTTCCACAGGGGGCCACAAGAGAGCTTAGTCATTTTTCCAGCCCTGAAATGCCCATTGTTTCTCTACACCAAGAGAACTTCTCAGAGCTCACATATTTTTTCAATGCATCTGCAATATTCTTCAAAGTGTCCACCTTTACCAGCAACACCTTTTTGTCTTCTATCATATCCCTCACAGAGTGATATTGAACATCAATGTGCTTTGTGTTTGAATGATGTGTAGGGTTCTTTGCCAAGAAAATTGCACTTTGGTTGTCACAGTCTATCCTTATAGCTTCCTGTACTAACCCCATACTTGAACACAATCTCTGCAACCAAACTGCTTCCTTGCTTGCATGAGTGGCTGCCATGTATTCTGCCTCTGTAGTTGATAGTGCCACTACAAATTGTTTCTTGCTCATCCAACTGACTGCACCTCCAAATAAGTTAAACACATACCCACTTGTAGATCTTCTCTGATCCATATCTCTAGCCTAGTCTACATCAACAAAGCCATGAATATCCAACACTCTATCCAATCTTGGTCTTCCTTGTTAGCACAAACCATAATCACTAGTGCCACGCAAATACCTGAAAACCCACTTCACTACTGTCCAGTGCTCCTTCCCTAGTTTTGACATAAACCTGCTCAATACTCCCACTACATGTGCAATGTCTAGTCTCGTATAGACCATTGCATACATCAAACTATCAAATGCACTTGCATATGGAACACATGACATGTCCTCTTCCTCTTCTTGTGTCTTGGGACACTATTCAACAGATAACCTCACACCTACAGGAATAGGAACCTTCACCAGTTTACTATCCTACATATTAAACAAGTGCAGTATTGTCTCAACATACTTCCTCTGGTTTAACTAGAGCTTCCTCTTTGTATGATCTCTTTTAATTTTCATGCCCAAAATATAGTTTGTAGCACCAAGATATTTCATGTCGAATTTGTAGGACAATTGGGTCTACAAATCCTAGATAATTTCTTTGTCATTTCCAACCAGCAACATATCATCCACATACAAGACGAGATAAATAACATGGTCACCAATTAATTTAAAATACACACAGTGATCTACTTTGCTTTTGGTGAAGCCAAGTCCCCGTATAAATGTATCAAATTTCTGATACCACATCCTTGGTGACTGTTTTAACCCATACAGAGACTTATTTAACTTGCATACCAGTTCTTTCTTACCCTTCATGGCAAAGCGTTCAGGTTGCTTCATGTATATTTCCTCTTCCAGATCCCCATGAAGAAATGTTGTCTTCACATCCATCTGTTCTACCTCAAAATCAAAAGCAACAACAATATATAAAAGTAATCTAATAGAATTTACCTTGGAAACAGGAGAAAAAATATCACCAAAATCAATTCCTGACACCTAGGGATAACCTTTTGCTACCAACCGAGCATTTTATTTATCCACCTTTCCTTCTGCATTTGTCTTTTTCTTGAACACCCATTTGCTGCCAATGGGTTTCCTTCCATCAGGAAACTCCACCAGATCCCAAGCCTCATTTTTATTCAAAGATTCCATTTCATCAACCATCGCCTCTTTCCATAGTTTGCCATCCTTTGAATCTACTTCTTCCTTCACAGTTATGGGATCATCGTCAGTAATAGATAAAGAAAAATTTGAATAGAAAGCAGATGGACTATACCTTTCTGGCTACCTTCTTTCTCAAACTAATCTTCTCACACCCGGAGTTTGTGGCTCTTCATCTTCTAATTCCTCCTCTGTTGTAGAGTCTAATTCTTCCTCCTTAAGCTAAAACTCTATCTTCTCAGGTTCCTTTGGTTGGACTTCATGTTTAATAACATCTTTTACCTCTCTAAACACCACATCTCAGTTGTACACAACCTTCCATGTGACTGGGTCCCAAAGCTTATAACCCTTTAAACCATCCTTATAGCCAATAAAGATGCATTTTTTAGATTTACTATCCAACTTGGTTCGTTTCTCCTTTGGAACATGTACATCTGCATCACATCTAAATACCCTCAGATGTGAAAGAGAGGGTTTCTTAGCAGTCCATACCTCTTGTGGAGTCTTATCCTGCAACGTTGATGAAGGTGACCTGTTGACCAGGTAACATGCAGTATCCACTGCCTTTGCCTAGAATTCCTATCCTAACATGGCACCACTGAGCATGCTTCTTTCCCTTTCCATCAACGTCTTATTCATTCTTTCTACAACTCCATTTTGCTGAGGTGTATATGGAGTAGTCTTATGTCGTGCTATACCACACTTCTTATAGAATTATTCAAATTCCTTCCTGCAAAACTCTCCACCATTATCTGTCCTCAGCACCTTTATCTTCTTTTCTATCTGATTTTCCACAAGAGCCTTAAACTCTTTAAACCTGTCAAAGGATTCTGATTTCTTCTTAAGGAAATCTATCCATGTATTCCTTGAGAAGTCATCTATAAATGATACATAGTACATAGACTTACCCAGTGATTGAACCTTCACAGGTCCAAACACATCACTGTGTACAAGTTCTAATATCTGTTTTGCCCTCTTAGTACTAGAGGGGAAACTCACCTGATTCTACTTCCCATATAGACAATTTTCACAGAAATCAAAATCAAGAGAGCTATTACTCATACCTTCTACCATACCTTTACCATGAAGTATTCGAAGGCCCTTCTCTCCAATATTTCCAAGCCTTTGATGCCACAACATGGTCTTCTCTCCAGAGACCACTAGATTTTTTGCTCCACTTTCAGGAACCACAGAACTGTTGCACCCATCAATAACAGTGCTACATTGCATCTTGTACAGAGTTCCAATTCAAACTCCCTGTATCAATACCAGTGCTCCCCAAACATTTTGCAGGTATCCTTCTCAAACGCTATTTCTACACCTGCATCATCCAGCTTGCTTACAAAAATCAGATTTTGGGCAATGTAGGAATATGCAGAATAACCGGAAGTGTTATAACCCTTCCACCTTGTGACTTCAACTTTAATTTTCTGCGACCAATGGTTCTAGCCTTCCTATCATCCCCTAAGAAGACATCACCACCATCGTATTTCTCATACTTGCAAAACCACTCTCTATGGGGAGTGAAGTGAAAGGATGCACCTGAGTCAATCAACCATGCCTCATGATCTACATGTGCACTTGAAGAAGCCAAGTACACATCCCCACCTTCATCTGAGGTGGTTTTTGCCTCTACAAAAGGAGTATCATCAGATTCCTTTCCTTTATCAGGAGCTTTAGATTTACATTCCCTTTTGAAGTGCCCTTCCTTTCCGCATTTCCAGCACACCACCTTTACAGGTTTTCCTGGAGATTTAGATCTCCCTCTATATTTAGATCTCCCACTTGATGACTTATTTTTGTTTCTGTTCTAGGATCGTCCTCATACAGACAAGGCATCACCATTTTGGCTCTCTATATTTTTCTGTCTCATCTCCTCCGTCAGCATGGCTAAGACTATTTCATCAAACTGTAAGGCAGTTGCATTGCTACCTATTGCAATAACCAGACTATCCCACGAATCTGGTAGAGAACACAATAAATTGATGCACTTATCTTCATCTGAAATTTTAATATCAACAGATGCTAATTGACTTACCGCAACATTAAATGCGTTCAGATTCTCTGTCACCGAGTCTCCATCTTTCATCCTCAAGTTATACAGCTTTTTCTATAGGAACAGTTTATTCACCAGAGACTTAGATTGGTACAAAGTCCCTAACTTGTCCCACAAAGCCTTCACCGTAGCTTCCCCTAATACATTCAACAATACTAAATCTGAGATGCACAATCGTATTGTGCTCTTTTCCTTCCGATCCAACTTCTTCCATTATTCATCAGACACTCTCATTGGTTTAGTACCCGGATCTACCGCGATCCACTGATATTTATCCACCAATAGATCCTCCATCTTGAGTTTCCACAACTAAAAACTTTGACCATTAAATTTCTCGATCTCTATCTTTCCACTGCTCGCCATCTTCTTTCACCACCAGAATCGATCTCACAGATCTCCCACTGAACAATGTATACCACGAGCCCGAGAAAAACCCCTCAGCAACAAAGGCGTCCCCTTGAAGCCAAAATTTCTTTGTTAGCAAATTTATGTTTTAACCTCGTACAGAAATTACCTGCATACGAATTCTAAAACATATAAAATAAACAATGCGAGAGCATAACACATAAAACACATATACATAGAGATTTTCCCCTAGATCCCAAAACTGGGACTACCAGCTTGATTTTTCATTATGTTCCTTTCAATGTTATAACACATATTTATACATGCCAAATCATCCAATACCATGGACCGAAAACCATCGTGTCCAATACCATGGACCGAAAACGATCGCATCCAAAAACATGTGCGAAAATTATGCACAAAACCATAGGTGGGTCCGACCAACCTAACATACGGTCCAAAACCAAAATTTTCTGGGGTGCTGCCCTGGACCCCATAAAGTGAGGTTACGGGTACACCTCAAACCCCCTATGACCCCCCCCCCCCGGCTACACAATCAGTGCAACGAAGGGGGGCTTTGCCCCACCTCTAACCCCCCGATTAACTATGTGGGCTAGTCGTGGAAAGAATATAACACAACCCAACATAGAATTAAGAAAGGAGGTTCAAAAGGTAAAGGAAGCTAGGAAGGAATGAAAATGGGCAATAATGAGAAATAGAAAAGTCGTTATTCAAGATAGAAACCAAAAATATAATAAATAGCAATTCAACATGCTTTCGATTCTTTCTTGGAACTATCGGGGCTTTCCATGGAACAAAGGCCCCAAGCTAAGTTGGATCTCAAATGATGTTGATATTATTTTTCTTGTTGAAACTTGGGAGCACGAAGCATCTAAGTTCCCTAACATATATGGCTTTACACTATGGTCTACCTGGAACAAGCGATCCTCCCGTAGAGGCACTGGGGGTATAGCTTGTTACATTAAGAAGAACATCTCTCCCCATGCTAGGATTTATAAAAACGACCCTTACAACCAATATAGTTAGATAGAGATTACTGATATTTATGATAAAAAGACATACATAGCAATCTTTTATTCCCCCCCCATCATTTCTAAATTCTATAAGAAAAAGAATCTAGATAAAAATAGTCCTTCTAATGGTTTAGAGAATGATATTTCTAGCCTAAGGAAGGAAGGTAATATCCTTTTAATGGGTGACTTTAATGCTCGAACTTCAAGCAACCAACCTATCCTTATAAGCAATCATTCCAACCCTATTCCTCTTTGGTTAGATGAAGATCTTCTTCTGGCTAGCTGGTACAAAAGGAGCTCTCAAGAATGTGGGGAAAATCTGTTTGGGTCAAAGCTAGTCAACCTCTGTAGTGCTTCATAATTTGCAATGGTTTAAAGAAGTGGCCCAATTCTAGCCAGATGATCTGCACCCATGGGCTTGGTAGTAGCATCATAGACTATGTTATCTTCGATCTCCCTTTATACAATGAAATAATAAATTTTGACATCTTAAATGACCACGAGTCTGACTCTGATCATAGGCCTTTACTTATAACTCTCAATTTTGTCATGCATAGAGATCCCATAGAAGATAATACTTATAGCCAAAAGAACTTAATCTTTGATAGAAATAAAAAAGGTCTCTTTCTAAATGAATTAAAAACTAATTTGATTCCTTTATCTAGTATAGACAACATAGAATAACTCTATCATAATTTTACTACAACCCTCTCATATTCTACTAACAAGTTCTCAATTGAAGTTTCAAGTAATAAAAGAAATAGAAAGCCAACCCATGGTATGACAAAGATTGTAAAAGTGCGAGGAGATAAATTAAGGAAGTTGTTGATGAATCTCTTAAAATTGACAAGATAAAAATATACAAAGCCCTAACTAAAAGGAAAAAAAGGCAGTATATTCGTAAAAGACAAGAGAATATCTTACACCTCTCTAAGGTAGCTCCTAAGAAATTATGGAGGTAGATTCTAACTAGGAAAACTAAAGATAATAATAAAATTGCTTTACACGACTGGAATTCCTATCTTAAAAAGCTTTATGAATCTCCAAATGTCATGGATAACTTTGAAACCCTGCTCACTACAAAAGAATTTTTCTCATTAGAAGACATTGATTTTGGGATTAATCGTTTGGCTAATGGGAAAGCTAAGGACATTGAAGGTTACCAGGCAGAAATCCTAAAAATTGGAGGTCCTATCCTCATCCCCCACATCCACAAGCTTTTCAATCAAGCGTTCAAGCAAGGGTTCCCTAAACCATGGACTCAAAGCCTCATTATCCCTATTTTTAAAAATGGGGATACAAAATAACCCCTCTAATTATTGGAAAATTATGAGCAACCCTCTCCTAGCCAAGTTATATGGTATTATTTTGGAAAAGAAGTTGAGAATATGGCTTGAAAGTGAAGGTAAGTGGGTTAAAGGCCAAGCGGGTTTTAGAAGGCAACACTCAACAACGGACCACCTTGTTACGCTTAGGATCATTATGGAGGAATGTTGCAATGATAAATCCAATCTCTTTTGTTGCTTTGTGGACTTTAGAAAAGGCTTTTGATACGGTTCCTAGAAACAACCTATGGAATAGATTAGAAGATCTAAAGGTTCCTTTTGAGTTGAGAGTTGCTGCTATAAGGTTATACGAGAATATAATTTCCATGTTAAAGAGCACGGAGGGGTGGTCGAAAGATATTAAGTGTAATATCGGAGTTAAACAAGTTTACCCCCTCTCCCCTACCCTATTTGGCATTTACATCGACAAGCTAGAAGGTTGTTTAGAGGAAGTAGGTTGTGTTGGCACGATCTTAGCTGGGATAGTCATCATCCTTCATCTCTACGTCGATGTTATTGTTCTTCTCACAAGGTGCCCATCTGATCTTGATAAGAAACTTAGACCTCTTAAGGATTTCTGCTCTACCATGGGTACGATTGTTAATACTGACAAAACAAAAGTTATGGTTATCAAATCGAAGAAGGACACTTACGCTAATTTTATGTATGACAATAGTAACTTGGAGGAAGTGTCTTCCTACAAGTACCTAGGAATTGATATTCATCACAAGGTCAACTGGAACTATAGCATTGACAAAAGGATTAATGGGGGGTGAAAATCTTATTTTGGTCTTGAAAATAATTGTAAAACAGCAAACCTCGTAATGTGGGACAGAAAGAAGTTCCTCTTTGAAAATTTAGTCACTCTAGTTATCTTATATGGATGTGAGGTTTGGGGTTGTAGCATCTCTAGCGAATCTTGGAGAAAGATTGAGCAAATCCAGAAGTGCTTTATAACATATAACCTCAAAATTAAAAGAAACACACCCTATCCTATTCTCCTTATAGAAGTGGGTCTTTCCTCTATCGAGAGCTTAGCTATGACTAGGCTTATATTGTACAAGTGCAAACTCAATAACATAGGAGACCATAGACTTCCTAAACTAGCTTTAAATTCCATCCAAAACCACCTAAGGCTCAAGAGAGGTTGGCATAAAGACACTAGGATCTGCTTAAACCATTGGGAGATTGACGAGAATGTTGCATTGCAAAACATTAATAACATTAAAAATATTGTTACTTCTAAGTTCAAAGAAAAATGTGGTGTGAGAAAGATTTAGAAGCTAAAAGAAAATTAAGATATTATAAGGAGGTCATCAACCCCACCCTAGAAGATCAAAAGCATCTCTCTATTTTAACTAGCTCAAAGAAGAAAATTAATATAGCAAAGATTAGAACAAACTCTCATGAGCTCCATAGTGAAACAGGTCATTGGGCAGTTCCTAAAACACCATGGATGGAAAGTATCTGCCATCTCCGTGAGAATACGAACATCGAGGATGAAAATCACTTCCTCTTAGACTGCCCCGTGTACAACCACATTAGATCTTAGTTTCAAAATATTTGTTGCAATACTGACCTTCCTAGCGTTTTACGATGTCAAAATCATAGTGAGCTCGGAAGGCTTCTCTCCAAGCTTTTTGAGCATAGGAATAAAATCTTAAATCAAACTAAATAATTCGTTTCTTTAGGTCCAATAGACCAAAGTTTGGTCTTAGTGGACGTTAACCATCATTGTCGTCGTCATCATCATCATCATAAAAATTTTAAATGTTTTTTTTTAGGTTTTTTTTTTAAATGTTTTTAATCATAATTTTAGTAGTTTTTTAACTTTTTTTTGTTTTGTTTTTTTGTTAATTATCTATTTTTTTTAAATCTAATTTGTTTTTAATTTTCTTTTTTTTTTTTTAGTTTTTTGTTAATGTTTTTTTTAATTTTTCTATTTTTACTTACTTAACTTTATGTTTTTTTAAATTTGTTTTTTTTTTCCAAATTTTTTATGGTTTACAAGATAATTTTTTTTTTTTTTTTACATTTTTTTCTGAAAATCTGTTTTTCTATTATTTATTTGTTTATATTTTTTTTATTCTTATCTTTTATAGGTTAATTTTGGTTTTTCTTTTTTAGATTTTTATGATTGATTTTTATTTTTTTGTTAATATTTTTATTTTATTTTATTTTTTATGTTTTTTTTAATATATATTTTTATTTAAGTTTCGTTTTTTTTTTTTTACTTTTTTTTTGTTTTGTATTTTTTCATTGTTTTAATTTTATTTTTTTTTATGTTTTCATTATTCTTTTGAAATTTTAATGTTTTTTGGAGTCATGATAAAATCTTTTACCCCATTATTTCAAAATGTTGAAAATTTACCCTTGAACAAAACAAGTGTTATTCCAACATCGACACTTTTTGTTTTTAGCACTATTTTTCATTTTTTTTTGGGTTTTTTGGCTAGAGTTCCTGCTTTGAGTTTATAGTTCTCGTTTCAAAGTTTACATTGTTTTATAGCCCTGCAGGCTAAGTGTAGTTGTAAGAAGGGGTGTATATTGTATGAAGTTCATATTTCTATTGACAAGGGTAAAGATGTTGACGATGTGGAAGCCCTCAAGTGGTACCCTGTCTTGCAACAGTTTCAGGATGTATTTCCAGCAGATATTCAAAGTTGCCTCCCCAAAGAGAAGGGGACTTTTCTATTAAGTTGGTACCAAGAGTAACACCAACATCAAAAGCACCTTATAGGATGAGCACTCTAAAGTTAGTGGAATTGAAGTTGTAGTTGAAGGAAATGCTTCAAAAGGGATACATTAGACCAAGTGTATCACCTTGGGTGCAACGGTATTGTTCGTTAAGAAGAAGGATGGTACTCTTAGATTATGCATTTATTACATGCAGCTAAATAAGGTGGCAATCAAGAACAAGTATCCATTGAAAAGGATTTGATCAGTTGAAGGGAGTAGTGTTCTCAAAGATTGATCTGAGATCATGATACCATCAAGTGTGCATCAAAGAAGAGGACATCTACAAGATTGTCTTCTAGATCAAGTATGGGAATTATGAGTTTGTTTTGTTTCCTTTTGGTTTGACTAATGCTCCAAATACTTTCATGTGCTTGATGAACAATGTAATGTGTGTTGGCATTATGACACAGGTTTGGCACTATGACACAGCTGTTATCCTTGATGGCAACTCACTCAGATGGCAGATCACTATTCATGCTCTCGGAATGAAAGAAAAAGAGGTAAACGTAGGTTCCCTTTGACAAAGTCGCGTATACACACGGGATTGCCGATCAAAAGTCACGTATGCATATGCACACACTTTCATGCACGAAAAAACGCATACATATGGGAAAACTTATTTTTGGTCCATGGTATTTAGTCCTTGTTATTTGGACCTATGGTTTTGGACCATGGTATCTCGTCTGAAGTGTTGAACCTAGGTATTTGGTCCAAGGTATTGATTCTTTATGGTTTTGGACCATGGTATTGTGTAAGGCCTAAGACTATAAAAGGGGAAGGAGATCATTAGGCAAAGGTATGGATTCAAGCATTGAATATCTTAGGAAGAACTAGATCTGGAATATTGTTCATTGGGTTATGGTGCATAGCTGAATCTGAATCAAGGAGGAACCTGAGCGAAAGAAGAAGGATAAGTACTATTGATGGATCAAGATCTTAAGGCTTGAATAGTATTATCTTTGTGTGATTTTGATCTGATATTTTTGGTGCATGATGTGATCTATAAATCTGATAATCTGGGTATAATTGATGTCTGAATAAGTGAAAAGGGTAAATTATCTTTTATAGATCTGTACGCAGGTTTCACGAAGCAAAGGCGTGTATACACGCTAGATATGTAATTTAAAATAGCGTATACGCAGGTTGGCCTTAATTCAGAAGCGTATGCACGCAGGTTGTACACATTGAAGTAGCGTACGTCTCTTAAAATATGTTTTAGCTACTTCTATTTATTGCTGCAATGTTCTGGGTTCAGAATAGGTGTCTGGTTACTATTAGTATTTTTTGGGTACACCATTGATTCAGTTTTTGTTTGGTGCAAAGGAGATTGGTTGATACAGATATAATTGATGTTGATTAATGTTATTCATGGATCCAGTCTAAAAATTTATGAAACGTGGTCCATGGAAGAAAAGAGAAGGTTGTAGCCTTCTGTAGGTCAGCACCTACGTACTAGTACCTTAGCTAGTACAAGATCTAAGGGCGTTGTAGCTCCCTTCCAGGAGAAGCTGGAAAACGAGAGAAGGTTGTAGCCTTCTGCAGGTAGTAGCCTACGTATTGGTATAAAACTGCACCAGTACAGAAACATTGTAAAAATAAGTTTCTAATTAAAAGAAGATAGAGACGAATTGCAGCAGGTGGTTTTCACCCACATTGGGTTTCCACCTTATATCTTGTGTTCTTATGTGTGACTGCTTGTTCTGTTTTATTGTTCCTAGTTACTGTCTATATGGTTTGATGCACAGATTAATGATCAACATCTGAAGAATAATTTAAATTACAAGTCTGCTGGTTATACATTGGTTTCCTTAACTATAGTTGCATACATACGCAGTTTTCACTAACTAAAGTAGCGTATACAAATATGATTGTGAAATGAAAAATAATTGACCTGATAATACTGATTCACCCCCCCCTCTCAGTATTATTTCCAACAATGTGTCCTTACTTGGAAAATTTTGTGATAGTATTCATTGATGATATATTGATATATTCCAAGAATGAGTAATAACAGGCAGAACATGTGGTAGCAGTGTTAAAATTGTTGAGAGAGAATTAGTTGTATGCCAAGCTTAGTAAATGCAGCTTCTTTCAGACATAGATACATTACTTGGTACATGTTGTTTCCAAGGAAGCTATAGCAATGGACCCGAAAAATATTAGAGTATCATGGAATGGGCAACTCCTAGGAATATGGATGAGGTTAGATCATTAATGGGGCTATCAAGTTACTATACACATTCATTAGGAACCTCTCATGGATTTCTTGTGATATTACATCATTACATAAGAAAGGAAAGAAATTTTAATGGATAAAGGAATGTTCAACGAGTTTTGAGGAGTTGAAACAGAGGCTTACAAATTATCTAGTTCTAAAGATTGCAAAACCAAATAAAGAGTTTGTGGTGTGTACAAATGCTTGCAAGAGAGGACTTGGCGGAGTCCTAATGTTGATCACATATTGATCCAGGGCTTCAGTGATAGCTCAAATTTCAAAGTGTTCAAAAGTGTTTTGAACCTGAATGAAGGTATAGAGCTCGTCCTTCTGATTCCGGCGCCACAAACGGTTTGAAAAACAGTTGCCGTATGAGAAAGTTGTGCTAAAAAGAAAATTTGCCCAATAACATTGAAATTTTGATTTTTTTCAAAAAAAAATCAAAATAGAATATTCTTTGGAATATTTCGTTCTGGGCTGGCCAATAGCAAGCTACCACGTGGCAGGCTCAGAGACCACCCCGTGGCTCGGGTGACGTCAGCAAGGGTATGTGTGTTGTTTAAAATCTTAGTGGCAGTGAGGTTTGATCCAAGACCTCCGGTCTAACACTCCCACGCCTTACCATTAGGCCATTGAAGCACTTGTCGTTATTATGGTGGAAGGAATATATTAAGAAGTTTAAACATATGTGGGGCGGGGCCCAAACGTGGCCAGCCCCCGTTACATGTAACAAGGGCCGAGAACCGGGCGCCATGCTTAAACCGCCAGCAGAACAGTTAATCGTCAACAGTTATAAACATGTGGTCACATATCCCTTTAAGCGCGGGTTAACAAACAGTTCCAACTCTCCATTTTGCACGCTATTCAATTAAACCGCCGAATGTTCACATGGTAGTTATTGTAACTGCAGTTCCAGAAAACCATTACGGTTAGTCTGGCGGGATTTTTGGCGTACCACCAAATTTGGGTGGTCCCACCATAATTGGTCGAGTTAACTGAACTTCCACTACCGTTAGCTGGAGTGATTCTAGCCCAAATTGGAGGAAATCTTCAATGAGCCATAACTTTGGCTAGGAAAGTCCTTTTTGGACGATTTGTTTTTTTATTTTCAGTATTCAGGTGATTTTGAAGCCATTGGCATAGGTGAGAGAGCAATCAGAGGTCATTTGCAGGTGTATTTGCTCCGTGGAAATTCTAGGAGCCACTAGGGCCCAGCATTGTGAGAGCTGTATTGGGTTGCAGGTACCCTCTGGAGGTTAACCAGTAGTCAAACCTGAAGGATTTGAGTGTTCTGAATCCATTTTTACAGTCTATTTCACCTGTAGAGGCTTGTACTCAACTGTACAAACGTTTTGAGCTTTTAATCAAATCAAGGACATGCCCATTTGGGAGCCTTGGACTCAACAGATGTATCCCAGGAGGGGTGAACTGCGTTATCAACTTCTTTTGCATCTGTGGTTGAGTTATTTTCCTGAACAAATCTGTTTTAATATGTTATACAGAGAAATGAATTAATTCTACTACACATAAAAGGGTCATAAACAGCTGAAAAACCTCATTTGTTTTTAACTGCAAGACATGTACATCACTTAAACATGTATGTTTACTGAATTGAATACCTTGCTAGACATTTACAAGTAGTTTCAAATTCAGATCAAGATGGTATCAGAGCTATGTTGTTGTTTCTTTGTATCAAAAGCAGTCAAATAAAGCTATAGACAGAGCCTGAAAAGAGCCAGGAAGCCTTCGAAATGCTCTTGTTATACAATTGCAAAGTAGATAAATGCTCTTTTCAGTCAATCTCTGGTGTAGTTGTCTTTTGATTGTTTTTGTGCAAGGATATTTTGACTGTCTTGCAAGTTTTGATCACAATAGCTTGATTGTATAGCTTGAAGGGAAGATTGGGGATAGCCACTGAATAGCTAAGTCTTGGAGAAGACAAAAAGGAATAGCAGGTATTTTCCTTGCCCCAAGGACCTCAAGACAATCCGTGAAGCACAAGAAGTTTGATGCAAAACAGGTTGTTTGAATAAGAGTTTGACTCTGCAATCATTTGATTCAGGAATTTGTTAATAGATTCTGAATTGTGCTGAAGCTCTTTTGTTCATTTTTATAATGGCAACT
The DNA here is from genome assembly GCA_031772625.1 of Pinus tabuliformis. Classification (NCBI taxonomy): domain Eukaryota; kingdom Viridiplantae; phylum Streptophyta; class Pinopsida; order Pinales; family Pinaceae; genus Pinus; species Pinus tabuliformis. Next base: position 528,732,137 of record CM062813.1, on the reverse strand, counting down.
TCCATAAGTGAGTTCTCAAAATCATCCTCCTTCACAAGATTCTTTGATGAAGGCTTGAAGCAAGAATTTTTCATCATGATGAATATGGTGAGAGAAATGTATGAGGATGAAAGAAAGAGCTCTAGACTTCAAAAGCAGTTGAATTCCATGAGGGAAGAGAAGCAGTTGATTTCTGACCAATTGCAGGAAATGGAAGGCCAACTTCATATTGCAAACATGAATCTAGAAAGGATGCATGAGTTGGAGACACAACTCCTTGTTGCCAAAGAAGCCTTAGCCAAGTATCAGCTTGAAGAAGAGGTAAACAATTATAGTTTATCTTCAAATTCTTATAAGAATGTTTATGTTGGTTCTTTTGAGGAACATACCAGAGGCATAGGGTCCAAGATGCTGTCCAAAATGGGATATGAAGGAAAAGGATTGGGCAAACATGCACAAGGTATAGTTGAGCCAATAATGGTTGAGGTAAGGCCTAAGTATGTGGGTCTTGGCTATGGACAATCTTATGGAGAAAGTTCCAAAGCAGCCATGAAGGCAATTGAAACAGTTCCTAGAAGGAGTTTCATTGCAGGTTATCTATCTCAAGGTTGTAAAGGTTGTATCCTTGAGGAAGGCAATATTTTGAAACATCCTTTGCAGGAAGAAGATGTGCATAAGCATGCACTTGAACAAGAAAATTGTGAAAGCTCTAAAACCATTGAAGGGATTGATAGTGTTCCAAAGGGAGCTTCTTCTTCTTTCGATTCACCTCCTTATGAAGGTGAAAGAGAAAGGTATAAATCTGATTTCTATCACACTTCCTTTGATCATGTAAAGCATGGAAAATTTCCACACAAGCATTGGAAAAGAATTGCATGTCCTTTTTGTGTTTTGGTTAACCATAGTGTTTCTAGATGTTGGAAAAGAATGGCAACATACAGGAAACTTTTGAAGAAAAGGAGGCAAGAAGCCAAAGTTCCATTGAACAATGCAAATCATGCTATCAAGAACATGAACATGTGTTGCACTTATTGCCATAAGCAAGGACATACTGCTGAAAGGTGTTGGACTCTGAATCCAACAATGCTTCCACGAAAGTTGAAGAAATTGGAGAAAGGGTATGGCAAGAATGGGAAGGAATTTTCCATCATTGATATGTGTTAGGATGATACACATGTTGATATCGATGTGCAGTTAAAGGAAGTGCCTTTGAAATGGATTGGTAAGAAATGGTTAGAATTCTTATCCAATTAAAGTTGCATGTCTTTTGATTGAATGCATTTCTTTGTTAAGGGAATGCAAGTTGCATGATGGAAAAGCTGAGTATGGGACTCACTCTATCGCAGCGAAAGTTATATTCATTTCTGCTTTGAAAGTAGATGTACATGTGATCGAGGATCTTGTACTTATGATTATACTTAAGAGAAAGTTGAAGGATAAACTGCATGCATGAGAATGATATGAATGAGCATAGGGATCATGATGATTTTCTTGTACTTTAAACATGTATGTGTGATTAACTTGAAGGGTTGATTACTTTGTTTTTAACCATGCATGTAATGTAATATTGACTTGGAAAAAGTTAATTTTATCCAAGATTGTAAAGAGGAGAAATGATGAAGTGTTTCATCTTTGTAAAAGCATCGTTTAAATTCTTTTTGTACATGCTTGACGTGAAGGGTCAAATGTTTGAAAGGCATGATTTTGTCGACTTGTGATTTAGTCGATCATTTGTAAACATGATGTATAGATCCAATGTTGATTCACAAGATGTGAAAGATGTTTCTTTTGTTGAAACAAGAATTTATTCATCAAGTTATTATCTTCTTTCGACATCATCTACAGAAGAATATTTATAGCAGCAAAAGTCACCATGATGGAAGCGGCTTGGAAGCGATGTTCAGCTACCTTCTGTAAATCCTAAATGAGTTCAAGGAAGACAGTTTTTGACAAGAGGACAAGTGCATTCAGGAAGGGAAGTGTCGTCTACCTTCAAGTTTTTGTTGAAAGGAACTAGCTATGTAGGCAAGTGTATAGAGGCTAAAAGAAGAGGGTATTATACTCTCATTTACTGTTCAGATCAGTACATTAGTCTTTTGGGGTCCAAAAGATCCTAATGGGGAGGAGTGATCAGATATTGATCTAGGGCTTCAGTGATAGCTCAAATTTCAAAGTGTTCAAAAGTGGTTTGAACCTGAACAAAGGTATAGAGCTCATCCTTCTGATTCCGGTGCCGCAAACGGTTCGAAAAACGGTTGTCGTATGAGAAAGTTGTGCTAAAAAGAAAAATTGCCCCATAACATTGAAATTTTGATTTTTTTCAAAAAAAATTCAGAATAGAATATTATTTGGAATATTCCGTTCTGGGCTGGCCAATAGCAAGCTGCCACGTGGCAGGCTCAAAGGCCACCCCGTGGCTCGGGTGACATCAGCAAGGGTATGTGTGTTGTTTAAAATTTTAGTGGCGGTGAGGTTTGATCCAACGACCTCCAGTCAAACACTCCCACGCCTTAACGTTAGGCCATTGAAGCACTTGTTGTTATTATGGTGGAAGGAGTACGTTAAGAAGTTTAAACATATGTGGGGCGGGGCCCAAACGTGGCCAGCCCCCATTACATGTAACCAAGGGCCGAGAACCGGGCGCCATGCTTAAACCACCAGCAGAACAGTTAATGGTCAATGGTTATAAACATGTGGTCACATATCCCATTAAGCATGGGTTAACAAACAGTTCCAACTCCCCATTTTGTACGATATTCAATTAAACCACCGAATGTTCACATGGTAGTTATTATAACTGCAGTTCCAAAAAACCATTACGGTTATTCTGGCAGGATTTTTGGCGTACCGCCAAATTTTGGCGGTCCCACCGTAATTGGTAGAGTTAACTGAACTTCCACTACAGTTAGCTGGAGTGATTCTAGCCTAAATTGGAGGAAATCTTCAATGAGCCATAACTTTGGCTAGGAAAGTCCTTTTTGGACAATTTTTTTTTTGAATTTGAGTATTCAGATGATGTTGAAGCCATTGGCATAGGTTGGAGAGAAATCAGAGGTCGTTTGCAGGTGTATTTTCTCCATGGACGTTCTAGGAGCCACTAGGGCCCAGCATTGTGAGAGCTGTATTGGGTTGTAGGTATCCATTGGAGGTGAACAAGTAGTCAATCCTTAAGGATTTGAGTGTTTTGAATCCATTTTTACAGTCTATTTCACCTATAGAGCCTTGTACTCAACTGTACAAACATTTTGAGCTTTTAATCAAATCAAGGACATGCCCATTTGGGAGCCTTGGACCCGACAGATGTAGCCCAAGAGGGGTGAACTGCGTTATCAACTTCTTTTGCATCTGTGGTTGAGTTATTTTCCTAAACAAATCTATTTTAGTATGTTAAACAGAGAAATGAATTAATTCTACTACATATAAAAGGGTCATAAATCGCTGAAAAAACTCATTTGTTTTTAATTGAAAGACATGTACATCACTTAAACATGTATTTTTACTAAATTGAATACCTTGCTAAGCATTTACAAGTAGTTTCAAATTCAGATCAAATGTAGGAGGGTCAAGTGGTGTTATACCAGTCAATGAAACTAAATGAGCATGAACAAAACTATGTGACTCATGATCTTGATTTGGCAACTATTATTCATGCCTTGAAGATGTGGAGGCATTATCTTCTTGGAAGGAGGTTTATTTTGATGAGTGACCATAGTGGACTGAGGTATCTATTTGACCAACCTAATCTAAATGTCAGGCAAGATAGATGGTTGGCTACCCTTAGTGAGTTTGACTTTGAGATCAGATACATTAAAGGAAAGGAGAATAGGGTTACAGATGCTCTTAGTAGGAGAGTGTAGGTAAAAACTATTGTGATTGTGAGATCTTATGGGATAGATTTGCAAGAGCAAGTCTTGCAGGAAGGGCAGCATGATGAAAGGTATCAGTAGCTTAAGCATAGGTTACAGTAGGGTACAAGTGAACAATATGTGTATTATCATCTCATGAAAAATGGCTTGGTGAGATTTAGGGATAGGATTTATGTGTCAAATGGCAGTGAGCTCAAGAAGCTTATCTTGAGGGAGTTTCATGTCAATCCATATTTAGGTCACCTGAGATATGATAAGGCATTTACAGTTGTGAAGAAGCTCTATTATTGGTCAAAATTGAAGAAGGAAGTGGCATTGTTTGTTGCTAGATGTTTGGACTGTCAACCGGTGAAATTTGAGTGTAAGCACCCATTTAGTTTGTTGCAACCTATTCCAATTCTGAAGTGGAAATGGGAGGTCATTTTCATGGATTTCATTATAGATTTTCTAAGGACATCGAATCAACATGATTCCATCATGGTTCCCATTGATAAGTTGAGCAAGGTAGCTCACTTAATTCCAATGAAGACTACTAATTTAGCCAACGAAGTAGCTCACATCTTCATCAGGGAGATAGTGATATTACATGGTATTCCTAAGAATATCATATCAGATAGAGATGCCAAGTTCACTTCCAGTTTTTGGAAGGATTTATTTTCATATTTGGGTATAGAGTTAGCCTTCAGTACAACTTATCATCTGTAGACAAATGGATAGACAGAGAGGGTCAGTAGGATACTAGAGGATACGTTGAGGATATATGTCATGCATCAGAAGAGGAGGTGGGAGGAGTATCTTCCACTAGTGGATTTTTCTTACAACAATGGTTATCAAGAGTCACTAAGGATGATTATGTTTGAGCAACTCTATGGGCAGAGTTGTAATGCTCCCATTAGCTAGAGTGATCCATTGAACATGGTACTAATCAGATCGAATATGTTGGCAGAGATAGAACAAGAAATGCATCTTATCAAGCAGAATCTAAAGGAAGCATAGGATAAACAGAAGATTTATGTGGATCAGCATAGGGCATTTAAGAAGTTTCAGGTTGGGAAGCATGTGTGCATTGGCACCTTGGTATTGTAGGCCTTTTTGAGATCCTTGAGAGCATTGGATCAATGGCTTAGAGACTTGCACTGTCTCCGACAATGAAATTCCATGATGTTTTCCATGTTTCATTGCTTAAAATATATGTGAAGGATGTTGATCATGTTATCGACTAGTCTTTATTATAGGTGGATCCAGAAGGATAATTCAAGTTGGAACCTTAGCCCATATTGTAGCAGACACAAATAATGCTCCATAACCAAGCAATCTATCAAGTTAAAGTGAAATAGAAGCACTTTGGGCCCAATGAAGCTAGATGGGAGATGGTTGATCAGATGCGAGCTATGTATCCTTCATTATTTTCTGGTGGAGGTAAATGATTTTTTAATATATGTATATATTTATGTATGGTTGTTATTGTAAATACTGCAATGACTTGTGTTATAAAGCTCAAATATGCAATATGGTTGTCATGTTGTCATGTTTGTCACGATGATTTTGCTTGTCAGCAAATTGTTCATTGTAAATACTGCAACAAGCTAAGTTATAAAGCTCCATGGGCTGTATGTTTTAGTTTCAATGGTCTTGTTGGTTATAGGTGTCATAGAACACTGAGGATGGTGTTACCCTAAGGGGAAGAGTTTTGTAATAGCCCTGGGTTAAAATTTCATGTAATAAAGTTAATAAAGACAAAATAAGACCAAGGTCATGGGACACTTATTCCAAGTTGAATGTTGGGAAAAACATCCTACTAGTCATCACTTGTTGTTTATTATGGATAAGAAAATTAGCAAAGGCATTGGAAAAGGATTTGGAAAGGAAAAGTGGAAATTATTGGCATTTATTTATGAAAATAAAGGAAAAAGGGAGAAAAGGGAGATGAAAGGTCACAGGTTTGCATGAGGAGGAAATTGAAGGAAAATAGAGGAAAATGAAGAAATTAGAGGCATCAATAATAAAAAGGCTTCTAAGGATCAGTTCACAACTTTTGTCAATCTAGCTTTTGTTGGTTTAGCCTTTTGTTAGTTTGTCTTTGGAGTTAGTTAGAGAGAGGCGAAAGCAAGCAAGAAAGTAGAGGAAGGCAAAGGAAAGCAAGGAAAAGCAAAGGAAGGACATCAAAAGAAAAAAAATAATAAAGGAAGGATTGGATCAAGAAACTTCAACAAGAGGACTTTCAGGTAACAGGTTGCATGTGTGATTTCCTATCTGAAGTGTGAATGCATGGTGCATGCATTTGTGTATTTGGCACATTTATTGTTATTGGCATGGGTTTTTCCTAGTTGAGAGTGGTTTTATCCTTGCCTTGCTAATTTCTAATAGTCATGGTGTGATGGGATTCATTCTTGGTTAAGCTTTGGATTGCCAGAAGATTTTGGATCTAGGTAAGGTGGTCTCAAGAAAATTCCAAGGATTGGGGGTGGAGATATTTTTCCCCGGGAAGCCCTCAACAGGTGGGTGGAGACAGGAAAATTCCTTAAGGTACAGTGAAGGAATTCTGAGGCATCCAAGCT